>JAECUM010039854.1:0-35333 GCA_016617855.1 Megalonaias nervosa | reverse complement strand
ACACACACACACACACACACACAGAAATTTAGAGTAACTGGTCACTTGAAATTTGACTATCGTTTTATTCTTGTGCACGTTTATTGGTTATTATGCACACTTTGAGTAAGTAGACACAGACTTTTGCTTTGGTGCCCTTTCAAAGAAAGTCAGTGCCCATTTGAAATTTGTTACTCTCCAACCCCAACACTTGACCTGATCCGGCCCTGCTTTATACCGCCAAAATGCATCTTTGGTCAGACTGCCATTGGAACAGCTTGTATTTGAACCGTAGGAAAGCAAGAAATAGCTCAAGTGAAGCAAGAAATTTGAAATATCATATGAAAGCTATATATGAAACCCACCAGAGCTGCAATTAAAGACACTGCATTATTATATTTTAGACAAACAATCTAATCTTAATCTGAACGAATACAAAACTGCTCTCTAACTGGCGCTATTGCTTCTCACTGCTACCACATGCCAATTTCTTGCAGAAACACCTCCTCGGACTTTTACCTAATTTTTCAAGGAATTTGCAAAAACTAAGAGTAATTATAGAAATGTTAAGCCTTGAACCAGCAATTCTGCAATTTTTATTCAACTTTTATTGCTAACTATTTATCTTTAGTCAATTTTCAACGCAAAAATAAATGAAATAAGAATATTTGTATTGCCACTTTAGAAAATTACAGAAAAGAGAAAATGTGAGTGAAATTGCATGAAACAGAGTTTCACTGCGTTTTCTATCCAAAAGAGTTATTACTTTGTTTTCCATCCATGAAATCAAAACAAATTTAAAATAATTCTTTTCTTTCAGGTTTGTAACTGATCCACATTTGAAGATCTGTGCAAAAAATGAATAAACAGGACTTGTTTACAAATACAAAGAATTGAATGATTTGCCGGTACATGGTACAGAATCTTAACATTACTTCTTTAGCAAAAACAGTAGGTTTTTGCAGGCATAGTTTTATTTTTTATGTGTGTTAACTGAAGTGATAAGGGTGAATGCAACAATGTCATGGAAACTATACTATATGTACGTAAAATAAAGATCGATGGAATAATGACACCTTCAAAGGAAACACTTTCACCAGATTTCAAAATGATTTGTTTGTTATTTTATATCAATTCTTGAATCTGCCTTTTGTAAAAATGATACTTTATCTCTCTTAAAAGAGCGTTTGATTAGTCGGGGTATGTGAATGAAGCATTGATGTAACTGACGTGCTGTCAAAGTAAACCATCGTAACACTTCTTGGAGAGTGGCTTCTAACAATTGTGACACTATTTGTGCATTTTGTATTCGTGAGTGATGGCATGCAGTGTGAACATCGGTTTTGCAGGAGGATGAGATTGAAAGGATCTCAGGTTAAATAATACTATTAGACCTCCTTCTTGGCACCAATGGCAAAAAACTGGTGTGGAATCTCAAATAATCTGGAGTGGTTGACTTTGATGAGTAACTATGCACGGGTGTTTGAGTGGCATCGTCGTACGCATAATTCAGCCAAGGGGTTCCTATCTGTTTGGATAAAGCTTGCATTTGAGATTTACCCAAGACCTTTCGAACAATACCAAATAATGGGCATTGACACTGATGGTGGGATGTGCTCTACTTTTTAAAATTAAATTTGGAGTAATGCAATAATATTGGCATTACGTTGATGCCATTTTCCTGTAAACCAAAATTTAATTTCTTCGTCTTGTCCTAAGATGTCATCGAAGTTGACAAGTTGTATTGGACTAAAGTCAAGCACGATCCCATCATCTTCGGGAGGAATGCTTTTTTAAAACAAATGGATTATCTGTGACTTTCTCTAAGTAATGTGTAAGTCACCCTTTGTAACACCACAAGATACGTTGGTGTGAGTCTGATTGAAATCAGATTCTCCGCTGTCCTACTTCATGTATAACAGTGGAGATCTGATTTTAATCAGATTGCATTGGTGTGGACGATCAAACACGTGTGATTTGTGTACGATCGAACATGTGTGATTTGTCTATGATCAAGCACGTGTGATTTATGTGCGATCAAATATGTGTAATTTGTGTACGATCATACATTATATATATTCAGTTTTGCCTGAACTAACCTGTCCCGCAAGTCAACATGCTAAAGGGATGGTGAAGATACAAGGCCTCCCAAAATCTAACTTGTCAATTATTTTGAGAACGGAGGATAACGCCAAAACCATAGTGTTTAGAATTCTGCGATTACCATTAAAAGACACAATACACTTTTAATATGGTGTAACCAATGTACATGTTAGAAAAATACAGTTCATGCCGCAAGAAATGTGCACTTAAAAACAACGCCATAATTCATGATGTAACCACACACACATACTATCTGAGAGAAATCTGACACATATCGTTCATTAAAAACGAAACTCGAATGCACTGAATAATGTTACTTCTATTATAGTATGTGTTTGTAAAAATAATCGCAATAATATTCTAAACATATTACTGGTCTAAATCAAAATGAATTTAAAAACAAAATTATTTCAAAACTTAACTAAGAAAATATTTCTAAAATTCGATCATGAAAGTCGTATTATTTAAAAATACATTGAGAACGGTTCATATACAAATTCTCAGTCTGATTAAAATCAGATCTCCACTGTCCTACGTGAAAATCAGACAGCGACCGCTTAGGGAACAGGTTCTGGTGACCTTTGAATTAGCCAATGGAAATGCAGCTTTCAGAATCTGAAAGCGAATCAAATCGTTCGGCTTACATTATGTCTCTTCAGCCATACTGCTCAGTCTCCCAAACGTCAAGATATAAGACTTCATCTGATTGGTTGATAAAATTAGCGCTTATGGTAATAACTTAGGTCACCAGAACACGACCTCTTAGCGGTCGCTGTCAGATCTTTACGTCGGACACTGGAAAGCTTAATGTTAAAAAAGACAATAACCTGAAGGAAAAAATCATACTGAGTGACAAAATTTCCTTAGATTATCCCCAGTACCAGTTCCGACACAGGACCATGTCTATCATACTATAAAAGAGACATGGCAAGTAACTTCCAAAAACTTAGTTCCGTGCCTGACCCTCGATCTCCTTCAGCTATTTACGTCTTTGAAGGCACACAACCATAATATATGGCTGTTTTTTTTACTCCTGATATACTTTTCTATTCTTCAGGCTATACTGATTTTTCTGCGTTGCACCAAACTGAAGTTACGGGCTCCGAAACGTACCAATTGCACGAATTCTGCCTGCCGAAACAAACTTACGCTCATATGCAAAGTGCTCTATTTACTGAGATACGGTGTTTGCGACTATACAATGCATTCCTTCATAAATCTGAGAACAGTGGTAGATGCAAAAAGTAAGTTCCAACTTACTATTAACTCAATTCAGCTTTAGGAACCCTGTTCCATAGAATAATTATTCATTTGTCATCTTTAAGTCTACACAGATCGAATACATTCTACACTCGTTTTCAAAACATCCCGACTTTGCGGCATACAAGTTTACGGCGAAATATGATTGGTTCAAAAGATAACCCCATGATGCATGGGTGTCATTTAAGTGTTACCCTTTGATATTTAAATATAATCATATTTCCCCGACAGCGTGTGTGCTGCATAGTTGGAATGTTTGGCATGTAATTAGAAGTCTATATTCAGCAATTACATTTTCAGGATTCAAAGAATTTTGTCTCTGTAATTTTGTGCCCTTTATTTTTAGTTTACTTGTTGTAGTGGTTGGTATCTTGATCATCTCAGCCGGAAAGTCACTGTGCCCAGGAAATATTTTCAACGACTTAGGTGAGAGATAAATTCAACTAGACTGGTCCCCTGTCCTACATAGAAATATAATTATGGGCGCTAGCTACAAAGAGGCCGGGAACCAGGTTACAATTTATCATGGACTATAGCCAATTTATTGATAATTACTACATGCAAGCTACAACAGGCTTAACGTTCGTATCCGGTAGATAAAAACGTTTTGATTTACTCAGGTGTCAACATTCATCTTTCCTTACAAGTGTCTAACTTCGTCATCACGGAATTTCTCAAAATGAATCTGGGAAAATTTTGGGAATAAAGACCTAATAACGTTTCCTTACCTTAAATATTTTCAGCATGTTTTCTGTTTTCTAATTTCATCGTGTTTGCTTTTTTATGTAATCATATCATTATGTATGTTTGTCTAATGTTGTAAAGCGCTTAGAGATTCTAAAGATTAGGCAATATACACAGTCCTCATTATTACTATTATTATTATTATTATTGTTATTATTATTATTATTATTATTATTATTATTATTATTCAACATGTTATTGGTTAAAACAAAAATAGCACGCTAAAAAGATTTTCTCCGCTATCAAAGACAATGGTCTCAATGAATAAAAACAGAGTAAATCATATACTCCAATGATTGGTTGAATGCCGGTGATGACGTCAATGTGAAATTTTGAATACTATAAGAATACCGACACTCGATTCCTGATCAGTGTCTGTATGCTTTCAGCATTCACATTTTGCACACTTACTTTGAAATAACCAAATTTATCTGGCATGGTTTATTGACAACATTTTAAGGTTGTTAAAAAATGCTACTTGTCTTACACGATCTAATTCGTTCCATTTAGCTTCGCGGACTTTTCTTATCTGTATATTTTCAGGTCAGTGTCATTCATCATCATCATCAGTCCCGTAGTCTGGTAGACCGTTGGGGCACCGCACAAGACCGAACAACCAGCCTCCTCCATTCCTCTCGATTTTCCATCTTTCTCAGTGAGTCGCTCAATGTCAAGCATGTCCACTCTCATATGTTGTCTTCCCATCTCTTTCTCTGTCTGCCTCTCTTTCTTCTTCCTTGTACAGTGCCTTGCAGGATTGTCTTGGCAAGTCCTGATGATCGTGAGACATCCCATACCACTGCAGTTTACATTTTTCCACTGTGGTCAGGAGGTCTTCGTGAGGCCCAATGGCTTGTCTGATCCTTTGCCGTATTTCTTCATTTATGACATGGTCTTTGTATGAGAAGTATTGACATGTATGAGAAGCGGAGGATCTTTCGGAAGTATCTCATCTCTGTGGCCTGTATCCTTTTCTCTAAGTCAGCTGTTATGGTCCGATATTCACAGGCATAGATTAATATGGAGATCACCAGTGAGTGCATCAATCTGACCTTTGAACTGAGTGCGATGTTCTTGTCGTTCCAGATGGGTTTCAGTTTTGTCAGTGCTGCTGATGTCTGCGCAATCCTGGAGAGTACTTCAGGCTTCGATCCTTCATCTGTTACCATTGCCCCCAAATACTTGAAGCTTTGGACTGTTTCTAGCTTCGTACCTTGGACCCTGATGTCAGTGCTGATGCCTTTGGTGTTGTTGGTCATCATTTTGGTCTTCTCTGCACTGATTTCCATGCCGTAGGCTGCAGAGGTTTTGTTGAGGCTCTCTACTAAGCTAACTAGTTCTTGCTCATCCCCTGCTAGTCCATCAATGTCGTCGGCAAAACGTAGTTTGGTGACTGTTCTGCCTCCGATGCGGACTGTCCCTTCATGCTTTTCAAGCGCGTCAGCCATGATTCTCTCCAGAAAGATGTTGAATAGTGTGGGAGAAAGCAGACAGCCTTGTCTGACTCCGCCTGTCGTTCTGAATCAGTCCTCTATACCGCCGTTGAAGTATACTGCACTGGTGTCATTACATGTAGCTAAAAGTACATAATTCTTTCACCTTAAGTTTTTAAGCGAATTAGGTACTTTTACCTACACATAATGACGCTGACCTGAAAATGTAATGAGTTACAAACAGGACAAAATTCGCGATGCTATGGAACAAACTATAGTTAATACCACCAGACTCTAACATTGCACGGTTTATATTTGTTATGAAACTAAATGAAAATTACATGTGATAAATGTAACTTTATGTTAAAGGACACACGGTACTAATTGTATGGAAAAATGGGAACCAGTCTGGAAATGGGTGAACATAAAATACAGTATTTATGGGTTTGGGTGGCCAGGATTGGTTAATAATGTAAGTTATGTTTTAGGAAAAAGAATCTTTTGAGAGCTTATCCTAGTTGTAAGTGAAAAAAAAATAGAGACATTGTTTTATTGATGGAATTCCAGTCCTTTAACAGTCTTGAGTTTGGAACACTCATTACTAAAATTAGCACCTGACTCTTTGGTGCGGAATTGAAAGCACATGTTTCAAACACATGCAGGTGCAGAAATTGCCGCGGCTCACATCTTTTCCTCCACATAGAAGCTGACATCCAGGTTTCATCTATACTGATAAATATAGGTTTGATCATGAGCACTCAAAACTTTTTAAGTTATTGAATTTTTAATATGATGGTGTTTGCATAGGTTTACTATGGGAACTGAATTAGTACCGTGAGTCCTTAAGTGGGAAGGATAGAAGATGAATAGAAGATGAAGTATGACAGTGTCTCGTAGCCATTGCAAAAAAGCTTTGGTTAGTTTTATTTGTATCTTTAATGTAGAATTATTCTATTTTTGTGCAGTTTGTCATAGTCCGATGAATAAAACAAAAAACAAACTAAAGCATATTATCAACAGGTCAAAAAATTACACGTGACCAGTCTAGTTTCATTTCCAATTCTCATCAACAATAGCCTGGTTCCCGACCCTCCTCTACTTTCCGCCTGGATGTGTATATCAGACAGGAGACCAGTCAACCTCTGCTAATTCATGATCCTCATCATTCAAAACCTTGTCTTACCTATAATTAAAAATAAGTGGCTATTATGTCAAGATCCTTATTGCAAATCAGATGAGATGTGTGCCAATTGCTACATTTCATTCAGGTTTACTTGTAAATAATGGAAGTACATGTAAATGAAAAAATAACACTTTGTACACATTCAAATTTTACATAATAGTTCATTGCATCTGCATGTGGAATAGGTTACTTGCATATGTCATCTATATTAACTGTGTTTTGAAACATCTGCCTATGCAAATGATCAAGATCATTATCACGTTGTTCTTTTTTAGCTTACGGAAGGTTCTGCTGTGCTCATGTATCATTCATTTCGCATTGATTTGGTCAGGTGGGAAATCAAAATGGATAGTGACATTAAGTGCTATTTTGATTTGCACTCAGTGTATGACCATTTACCTATGTAGGGGAGATAACTTATTTTCTTGGAATAGATAGCCTGGAACGCTGTATTATCGCGGTACATAATGTTGTTATCGGTACACAATAAACCGATCTGATATTGCAGTATTGTTAGAAATTGTAAAGTTTCTCTGATTTTCCCTCTATCTATTTCTATAAAAGATATCGGTCAATCCAATCGCGTTAATGTAAATAAAACCGCGTATGGCGGCTGACCCAGATTACCGTACCATGGGGGAACAACTCTATATTATCGCGGTATTTACCTAAATTATGTATGGTAGCACGCACATATTATAATAAACACAAATTTCAACTTGGTGATAAGATGTAACGTCCACGCTTGCACTGGCTGAATATTTTCACCAAAATAAAGGATCCAATGACTAAATTGAATACACTAATGTCAGTTAAGTTGAAATCCATGATAACAGCAGTAGTAAAAAAAATATGTATCACTTGTATCACTTTGTCTGAATTAAGTGCAATGTGGGCAGAGAAATCTATATATATATATATATATATATATATATATATATACATACGAATAAATCTATTATTAATATTATTGTTGAAATATTACTAATTTTAAAAGTAGTTTAACTATTATTGCTTTCCTATTTATGTTGGATAAGTAGGCTCATCAGCAGCATTTTGTCAATTTGGGTCCATAATGGCTACCATGAAATCAAATTACAACCTTAACCTTGTAATGACATGTATGTCACTATCAGGATATGACCTATAATCATCAAACATCAGAAGATACACTGAATATATTTCGTAATCAAATCCAATGCAGGTATAGCAAGTTTGACTGGAGTTTTGTATACGGTGATCAACGTAATTGCATGCACTTTACAAAATGTGATGTTCATTCTTTTTTTTTGTAAACTTATAAAAATGTTGACATTTTAGAGGAAATTGCGCTATAAGATATTTGCGTCCTTACTGGCTACAGCTTTACATACGTAAACAATCGCTAGACGACGCGTGTCCAAAATTAATCGGAAAATTCCGTTTGCCGCGATAATATAGAGCCCGCGATAATATAGCATTGGACTATACATACAAGACGATAATAATAGTGGTACTTTAGAAAGTACCAGGAGAGGACCCAAGTGAAACTGGATGCAATCTTTCATGCTTATAATTGCTAAAGTCTTGTGTAAAAAGAATGAATCAACAGGATTTGCTTTTTTATTTTTTAAAGCTGTCTTGTATATCACATTCTTGAACAAAAACTTTTAATAAACTTTAGCAATAAAAGTAGGTAATTGCAGCCATAATTTATTTTTAATGTAAGCAATGAAATGACCATTCATGGTACATAGTGATACAGTAGGAAAGATATAATTCTACCTTGGAATTTTGTACAAATCCTACATGGATGATAATAGTCTTTCTCCATATATATATATATATATATATATATATATATACTGGGGTCACTCTACCAGGCGAAGTGGGCAACTAAGTTGCCTAAAAATGTAAACTTTGCCTTCTTCTGTTGGGAAAGCAAAAACAACTTCGCCCTGTGATTTTTTAGAGGTATGTTGAATGACCATCCATTTTGAGATGCTCCCTCACCTTGGCCAGGTTAGTTCAGTGTTGTTATAGCTCAAGGCAAAATCTAGGTTTCAAGTCATCAGATAGTTGGTGGTGATATCAACTGTGCCAACAAACAAACTCTTGCATGGCATGTGTTTTGATAGCTGATTGACCATTAACCCTTTCCCTAGTAAGTTAGCAACTATTACTGCCCAATTTCCGCAAGTTATCCTTTTGATGATATAATCATACAAACTTGTGTTTCGAAACTAAAACTTATGCAAACAGCAGTTGGTGTTTTAATAATAGAATTAGTAACATGAACATTTTAACTGCCGCGTGTACATTATTTTCATCATAAAAATCATTTTGGAACCATAAGTGAACCTGTCGTGGTGTAATAATGGCAGACCGCTGTGTATAGGAAGTACCACTTTCTTAGATTGTCTCTTTTTGTAAACCATTCAGGAGAATATACAATTAATTAAAAAAATATAAAAAAAAATATATAAATATATAATATAAATATTATGTTATTGAGGATTTAGCTTTAAAATGCAATTATCTATGTCAAAAACATAAAAGACAATGCTGTGTTGTGGAATTCAAGAGATGCTGTAAGGTCAAGGTTGTATTTTAAGTTCATTCATTTTTGTGAAAATACGAAGAAGAAAAACCCAGCAAAACAAATACTATTTAACCACGGCCTAATGTTACACCAAGTGTGTAGACAAAATATAAAACCTTATATTTGCAATCTATCAATGGACTGTTGTAACAAAGCTATAAAGTGAGTGGTTACATTAAGAAAACCCCTCTTTTTAAAAATAGATGTACTTGCATGTTGGCTGTGTTGATTTGGTTGAAAAAAGTGTTTAGTTTATTCGTATACTGACTTTAATTCTGCAGTGTGTTGTCTATGAACAGGTACTGTAAAGATTTATCAGCAATAAAGAAATTGGGACAAACAGTATGATCAGAAAGAAATGTGTTTTCTCTTATGTACATGGTACAAGGGTTGTTTCAAACTAATTTAGAAATCTTTTCAACTGCCATTTTATAGTGAACTTTCAGAAAGTAAAAAGAAAAATTCTTGATTAAGGGTAGTTGATTAAGCATTTGTACCAACTTGCACTTACAATACTGTAATCTAGTTATTCAGTTGAAACTCATTACAATGTATAGCTTCTGTTGTTCTCTTTTTAAGTCATACTGCCAAAATACACTGCATATGAATATGAAATATGATAGTTTTTAAAAATGCACTAAATGTGCTTATAATATAGATAGAACTCGGAAAATGTTCTACTTGAAAAAAAATATTGCTTAAAACTAATTTTGAATGCAGTATGCATACTGGGAAATAGAGGGCATAATTCAAATAAGAGAATGAAAACGACACACACTAGCGCATATATTGCATGTCTTGCTTTGCCCCCACTTCTCCCTGTTCAGCTCTCACTTCTCCCTGTTCCAGAAGGAGAAGTCACCTCTCCCTAAAATTCAAGTCTAGCTTGACCCATGTATGTATATATATCAATATATATATATATATAGATATGTGTGTGTGTGTGTGTGTATATATATATATATATATATATATATATATATATATATATATATATATATATATTGAGATAGTATTTGATATGTGTGCTTTATCTTTGATATACCTTTTTGTATTAATTTTCATTAAAAGGAAACTATGCTTGCAGAGTTTTTTTTAATGAAATCTTGGAAAGAGTTGTATATATAAGATAGTGTTTATACGATACACTGTATGTATGTATATACATGTATTTTACATCTTAAAGGGAGAAAATAAAACTGATGGTTTTAATCTGTGCAATGTGAAGGGAGCAAACTCATCACAACCTGTAACAGATAATTTTTTTTTAGTGAGCTATAATTCGGTGTAATATTCATTCACATTAATTAATATAGGTTTAGTTTCATATTTAGTAAATGAAATGAACACAATACTGACATTTATTGCTAAAAATGTATTAATGACGTAAATGCAAACATTCAAATTGCACCGTTCTGTGTCATGAACAGTGAGAGTATAACCACTGAACTAAAAGGCACATCAATGCAAGCCAGAAACCTACAAATAATGAAGGAATAAGATGTACTGCTAAGTTCATTCATGTTGTAACTGTCCATATATCTCTCTTCCTACTGACTGTCAACATCCCTTTCTTTAATTCTTGTATGTTTCAGTTGTGGTGCCCCTGAATGAGAAGTCAGCTTTTGAAAACAGTTGGCAAAGTTAGGAATTTCACTTACAGTTGACAAAGTTAGCATTTTCATTTACATTGTTTTGTATGAGGGTTCATAACAAACATTTTCTGTATGATAATATGATTCTGCAGTATATTACATGTTTGGGAACTTGAAATGTTATTTTGATGCAGTGTATTTTGAGATCTGTTCATTGGGGAGTTGGGGGTTTGCATTGCTCAGGTGGTTCATGTTGATCAGGTAATTGGAGTAAGCGGGGCTCTCAGGATGCGGAGTTATGGACTCTTCAGTCATAGAACTCAAGAGTCCCCAGCTTATTTCTGAGAGTGCCTGGTATGAACTCAAGTCCCTCACTCAAAAGGATAAAAGGGAAAATGAAAAAGTACCTGCTAATTATTTTTAAAACACATCAGGATGAAGTTTTGGCCATTTATAATACACTAAAAAGAACGTATTTTTCTGTAAATAGAATGTTAAGTTTAAGCACTATACCTGTAAGTTTGTTTAAAATCTTTAATGTTACAACATTAAAGACAAAAATAAATTACAACAATAATATCATCAACATTTAGTTTTAATGTATATTGTTTTTGTCACTGATGTTTGAGCACCTTTTTATAAAGTGTACAATTCTGTGGCTGGAAATTTGCATGAGATCAGTTGGGGGAATGTTTTTTTCTCATAACTTTTGAATTTGATATTTCCTGATACTGGTGTTTATCAATTTCTTTCCCTGTATCATGTTTGCTATCTTTTTCATTCTTTTCATCATGCATCCCAGTTTGTTTTCTAAACAACTTGTTTTCTAAACCATATTGGGTGTGTAGCTGTGATCATCATAAAAAGGATCTTCTGTTTGACAAAATTCTGCTGATCTTAGCTGTGCATACCTTTGGAAAATAACAGTTGGATCTCTCTAATGGTTGTCTTTGCTTTGATGCAATTTAGGATTAATGACCCTTACGTCTTTCACATTATCCCCTGTTCTTGTTTTTCTCTGCTTTTCATTCCATTCGAGGTACTCCTGGACAATAATATCTTGTTTTTAGTTTAACATACACAGATTTTGAATTCTAATGTTGAATCACTCCCCTCAAACTAAAATGCAGAGCTGTTAAACCACATTGTCTTAACAGCGGATTCATGTGCTTCCATGCCAATCAGGTTTTAGTAACGCAAAGTAATTATTTCCTCATCTGTGATTGGCTGACTGTGATGGGGTTCATTTCCTTTCCTTTTAGATTGTAAATCTCTTTGCCAAAAGAGTTTCTCTGGTTAATTTAAAATTTGTGTCATGTCCTCTTATGATTGTACTTGAATATTTCTTTATTTTAGGTGGTGATCAAGGGAGCTGATGATGCTTCTTTAAGATGTTGGGTTCAGATTCATATCCATCTTGTTTCTTACAATGAGTATAAAACCAGTCAGCTGCTGATCCAATTCAGATGGTAGGGTTTCATATAAGTTTCTTAATTTCTGTTTTTTTAAAAATTCTGTTACAGTACTTACATACAAGAGTGTCTTTTTCAGAGTGATTGTATTTTATTTGCTTTCTATAAATTTCAATATGTCATCAGGTTCATGGTGTCAAATCTATCTTTACTGACTCTCTCACATTTACAAAATTTTCAGAGATATCTCTCAAGCAGACTCTTTAGTTAAGTCACAGTTTAGTAGACAAGGTTATTTCATTACTGTGCTCTTTTTTTGATGTCATTCTTTTCCTCTCTTGACCCGAGTTGCACAGAATGTTTGCTGATTTATTGCAAAAGCTAGAGGGTGGAAGAGAGTATTGACATGTATGACAGCAGATGACACATAATGGGGGTATTTGACCACTGCAGAAATTTTCTTCAGTTTATGCGCTTTTAATAAGTAAATGAAACTGTTTAGATTTATTGAGATGATAACAATTAAAATGGACTTGCATTTAAAAGAAAACTTGCAAAGCCAGAGGAAAAAATTGCTAAAGTAATAATAGCCCAGAAGTTCAAAACAGTTATTGTTCTTAAAATTTTGTTTGAAAAAAAAATCTTGTTTGAAAAAAAAATTCTTTTGTATTTTAAGGTGGACAGGGTGGGTGGATAGGTGTGAAAGCGAGTATACTAAGGTCCCCTTAGCCAACAAACACTTAAGTCAAAAACCTGACCCAACCAAACCCAACCCCCTGTATACTCATAGAATGCTTTGGAGGTGATCATTTTTCATTTAGTGATTTCTTGAATTGTTTTTATATAAAAAAAACACCATTATATATTATATAAAATTACACAAAAATTTCTTATTTCACAATATTGTTTCTTGAGATGAAATATGTCAAAATATCAAAATAATATTTAGAAATAATGGAATAATATTTCATTTAAATGTTGAAATAGTTTTAAATAATGAAATAATATTTCTCTGAATTGAAATAAAACTTTGAAATAACAAAATAATGTTTCAAAAGTAATGAAATAATGTGTATTATAGCAAAATAGGAAATAGTGGTGTGCATGTCACTTAAGGGGTCTAATAACAATTTCATGTCATGCATGCCAAAATATATGGATTTACATTACTGCAACTAAGTTAATACTTGATTTAGGTTCTTTTTGCAATTTATAGACATCAGTACCACTGTAAATAAAGAGGCATTCCATAGCTGTAGACTGCTGGTGTTATGGTACAAGGCTGAATTGTGCTTTAAAATATATAATGCTTATAATCTGAAAATATGATGCTAGGCCGAAAGTATTACCGGCTGATGTGGTCTGTGGGTGATTTTTGGAATAATCTTAAACTGATTTTAAAAATCTGATTAAAATTAAATAAACATGTTGGATTATTATGAATATGGTAAAGTTAGAGTGAAATGGAATGATGGCATATACACATATGAAGGACCCCATAGACTATCCTACATTGTGTATTTCAAGCTGTCTTATAATAAAATGACCAGATTTGACCCTGATGCCAGAATTTTCACACCTTGGCACAAGTCTTGTCGTTCAAACTCTAAAAAAAAAATCTTGTTATTTATACTGGTCCTGTAAGGTTATATCAACATGTGGCATTTCACTGAAAGACCTCATAATGTCCTGTTGTTGTGGCAATCTGATGTCCAGTGGTGGCCATCTTGAAAATTTTGTTATCACTACTCCTAAAAGGATGGTCAAATAAACATGTGGTTTTCTGGAAAAGAATTATGGTCCAAAGTGAAAATGATAGCCCAATATGGTCATCACATTAAGCATATTAAAAATCTTGTTTCTACTGCTTCTGAATGAATGGTCATATCAGCATGGAGTTTCACTGAAACAATTTTATGATGTCAGGTTGGTCATAAATGAACATAGTGCACTGAAAGTGGTGATAATTTGATGTCCATTATGGCCTCCATAGTGGCCATCTTGAAATTCTTGTTATTGCTACTGAAATATGAAAAGTCATTTTGAACCGGGCTTTGAATGACTGGCCATCTTGAAAATATTGTCTCCACTCCTCCAAAATGGATGGCTCTGTAAGCATGGGCATGTAAAAAATAGTCTACTTATGATGTTGAGCTTGTCCTAAATAAAATGCTGACAATTTTTCATCCAATATGGCTGCCATAATGGCTGTATTAAAAATATTGTATCACTAATCTCCAAGAATCATAATATTGACAAGAGGTTTTTACCAAAAGACTTTTAATGATGTCAACATGGTCCTAAATAAAAATGGTACCAACCCACCACAGCAGCTTAATATTAAAATCTTGTTTTAACTGATTAATATTACAGATGGTTTTAACACTTAGTAGTTAAACAGAAACAACGGTTTTAGCTTGAATTTCTGGAAATTCTTTCGACGCAGTAAAGCATCAAAGGACGTTTATACATTTGAGCCTTAGCATTATAAATATGTCCCTTTTTCAATGAGACAGCACCTGAACTTGCGGGGACTGTTCTAGAGCCTACTGACGAAGACAACCTGACAAGGGCTTGTGGATCCCATTATGTCTACTGTGGATTTCACTATGAGCCATGCCATGAAAAAACCTGGTGAACACCATATTTATAGGTAAGCTCCACTTGATAGTACTATTTACTGATACCACCTTTTGATTGTTTGTATTTTAACCTTGTGTTTTCATAATTTTCTTTTGCTCTAGGTGGTAGATGGAAATATTTTTTTGGCAGAAAGGTGATAGACTGTTCACAGAAGATGGATCCTCTGCTTCCACAATATCTCAGGATCACTAGTTGCCTCACCTGCAAACCGTGGGGATGATACAAATGTTTGCTTTTAAAAGGTTGGTATTAAAATTGTTTTCAACATAAGTATCATCGTGTATTTCTTGTGTATATCTGCAGTAAGTCATGATATACATATATATACATATAGTCAACTATTTATGTTGGGAGATTGCTAGCAATAGTAGGTTAAATGCATTACTGATTTTGTTGAGTGTTTACGTTTCTTTGACACTGATACATACTCAGTGATGCACTCTTATACCTCATTTTATGTTATCTAAGAAGTGAATCTAATATTTTACAGGATTTATGAAGTCCTAAAGCTTGAAAATTGATTATTCGCCGCATGAATGGTTGTAGCAAAGATATGTATGCATTGTGTGCAATTAATTTTCAAGCTTCCTGACATCATGATTCGTGTAAAATATGAAATTCAGTTTTTGTATAATTACAGATAGTAGTAAATATAACAGTGGATCTCTAAAAGGACTATAGTTGAACCATTGTTTACAAATATAGTCAAAGCACACATAAATGGTGCATCCATACTGAAGTAGTTTCTTCCTGATTTGATGAACTAAGACCTGAAAGTTTTCTGCATTACATAATGTAATTTTAACCTATCCAAATGCTCATTACAGAGGCTTCATAGGAATATTGGATTTGGCTGCTGTATATATTGATTATAAATACTTACTTGTTCATAGGAAATCGGAGGGAAAAAATTTGGGGTGGGTGGGTGGCAGTAATTTATGTTTATTTCTGAGTTGTATTGTCTCAGTTGTGTTTATTACATTATGTAGAAATAGTGGAATGAGATGATACTGATATACTTCTATTCACTATAGACCCTTCCAGACATGAATTGTCATGGATCATCATGTCAGTGTACCTCAAACAGAAATTGTCATGGATCCAGTTAAAGTAAAATAAATTTTGTTCAATTACATTTGCTTAAATTGTTTCATTCCCTTTTAATTCTTGTCCACTTATAACCAATTATAAAGTGTAACGGGGCCCCGAGTGGCCGAATGGTCTAAAGCGCTGATCGTTATGGATCACTGCCATCTCACCTCTGTCTGCGTGAGTTTGAGTCCAGGCTCGGCTAACGTGGGTACATGAGAAAGCCTGCCAGTAGCTTCTCGTGGGTCGGTGGTTCTTCCCGGGGTTTTCCAGGGTTCTTCCTTCACCATTAATACTGGCCGCCATGTATAGCCTATGTAGTGCTGAAAAATGGCGTTAAACCCTATAACAACAACAACAACATAAAGTGTAACTGTAATTAAATACCCTATTGTTTATGCATTATTAAATGTTATGACACGGGTTTGTTGAAACATACATCAGTGTAATGCCTGATTTGGAACACAGATCACTTGTATGGTCGCCATTAACATTTGAATAAGGCCTGATTTGGAACACAGTCACTTGTATGGTCCCCATTAACATTTGATATAAGGCCTGATTTGGAACACAGTCACTTGTTTGGGTCCCATGAACATTTCATGCAAGGCCTGATTTGGAACACAGTTACTTGTATGGTCCCCATAAACAATTGGTTTAAGGCCTGATTTGGAACATGGATCACTTGTATGGTCCCCATTAACAATTGGTATAAGGCCTGATTTGGAACACAGGTCACATTTATGGTCCCCATAAACAATTGGTATAAGGCCTGATTTGGAACACAGATCACTTGTATGGCCCCCATTAACATTTGGTATAAGGCCTGATTTGGAACACAGTCACTTGTATGGTCCCAATTAACATTTGGTATAAGGCCTGATTTGGAACACAGGTCACATGTATGGTCCCCATAAACAGATGGTATAAGGCCTGATTTGGAACACAGTCACTTCTATGGTCCCCATAAACAATTGGTATAAAACCAGATTTGGGACACAGGTCATTTGTATGGTCCCCATCAACAATTAGTACAAGACCTGATTTGGAACACAGATCAATTGTGGTCTCCATAAACAATTGGTATAAGGCCTGATTTGGAACACAGGTCGTTTGCATTGTTTCCATGAACATTTCATACATGGCCTAATTTGGAACATTGATCACTTGTATGGTCCCCATAAACAATTTATATAATACCTGATTTGGAACACAGGTAATTTTTATCATTCCCATGAACATTTCATACATGGCCGAATTCAGAATACAGGTCACTTATATAATTCTCATGGACATTAGTGTACGGCTTCCTTTAGAACACAGGTCACTTTTATAGTTCCCATGAACATCTAGTTAAAAAGGCAGCACTGAAATCCAAATGGTTAATGGTAATTAATATTCCCAATATTATAATCTCGTATTTGTTGTGACAGTTCTTATCACAAAGTAAATGCCGGAACAGTTTTGGTTTCAGTTTAGGGTTATTTCAGGAAGAAATAGAAAGTGGGTTGAGTATCTTTTCTAAGAGTACACCACACATAGAATGTTCATTAAATTATTCAACAAAAGGCTATTATTCTCACCTTATGTATACACTTGTGATTTAAAATCAAGTGCCACACCATATGAAGTAAGATAAATATACCACCACTGAGGATAAAATCATCACTCTTACTGCACAGTAGATTTTCTTAAGGTCATAACAGAAAATTTGTGTTAAACGTTTAGGCTAAAGGTTTTTTTTTCAGATATTTTTATTTCATATGTCACTTGATCAATTTTGTTCTCCATTTGAGAAGAATCATTATGACGGTTCGACAATTCATTCTACAACATGCTTATTCAACCTTATGACCTTTAAGTCAAGGTCACATATTTTACAGCAATGCTTTGATCAAAGGATTAAAATGTGTGCCCTGACATTTATAGTTTGTTTTTATACTTGAGTTTATATTCTGTATAGATATAAATCAGGCAACAGAAAAAAATCATGCCAGTACTCATTTTATATTCTGTATGGATGTAAATCAGGCAAGAAGAATAAAGCCATCCCAGTACTCTTGTTTTATACTCTGTATGGTGTAAATCAGGCAACAAGAATAAAGCCATCCCAGTACTCTTATTTTATACTCTGTATGGGTGTAAGTCAGGCAACAAGAATAAAACCATGCCAGCACTCATTTTATTCTCTGTATGGCTGTAAATTGGGCAACAAGAATAAAACCATTCCTGGGCCAGTACTCTTGTTTTATACTCTGTATGGGTGTGAATCAGGCAACAAGAATAAAACCATTCCAGTACTCTTGTTTTATACTCTCTACAGGTGTAAATCAGTGAACAAGAATAAAACAATTACAGTACTCTTATTTTATACTCAGTATGGGTGTAAATCATGCAACAAGAATAAAACCATTCAAGTACTCTTGTTGTTTACTCTGTATGGGCATAAATTAGGCAACAAGAATAAAACCATGCCAGCACTCTTGATTTATACTCTGTACAAGTGTAAATCAGGCAACAATAATAAAACCATGCCAGCACACTTGTTTTATACTCTGTACAGGTGTAAATCAGGCAACAAGAATAAAACCATTCCAGTACGCTTGTTTTATATCCTGTATGGGTGTAAATCAGGCAACAAGAATATAACCATTCCAGTATTCATTTTGTAGTCTGTATGCATATTGGGCAGCATAAAAAAAAAATAAGTTCTGTTTTGTACTCTGTATGGGTTTAGCTGATGTAGCAAGAATAAAACCATTCAAAAGTTTTTTTAACTATCTGTGGTGTAAATAGGCAGCAAGAATAAAACTTAACTAAAAACTGGATCAGTTGCATCAAGCATGTACCAATCAGGTATCATATATTTTTGTTCAGTCTCAGTGGACTGTAATAATCAGATTACTTAGGTTAAAAATAATTTATGAAGAAGATAAATATCTAAATAGAAAAGATTTTACTTTTCAGAGGTTTGGAGAAGAGCAATACATTTTTGGAAAGGATGAACTGGCCAGAAGATAATAAGTAGGTGAATGGTGTCCACCAGCCAGAGTTAATGCCACTGGAAAAAAGTGATGAGAAGACCTTAGTGAGGATATGTGCAGATTTTAGACTTTGTTTAGATTTTAATTTTGGGAATATTTGTTAATCAGCAATCCAAAACGTTTCTACTCTGCACATTATACATATTTTAGCAAGCATATTTTTTTATGCATTAGTTTTTGTTCTCCAAAGCTCATCAGTACTTTTGTATTATACAGCATACTGTAAATTCAGCAGAATATGAATATTTTATAACTTACTAAAGGTCATATGTATTTATATTTTATATCCACTTATCAACAGTTAACAATACTTAAATACGGTATCATGTACTTGTAATTTTTAAATGTTTATCTATATCAAATCAAAGTACATGTAAGTATATTAATATTTGAGACAACCATTGATTAGGATAAGAACAATCAGCAATGAAGCAAATACTGTGTCATGGACTTCTGTTTTCTTTTACACACATTTATGTGCCTATTTTTGCCACAAAGATGCATGATGGATCATGTGTGCTTATTTCTGTATATGCTAATTTGTACACATTCTTGTTCATATTTTTTTAAACTATATTATGAATAAAGCAAATAAGAATATACTAAACTGTCTTTTTTTTAAGTGAACAATTTGGCTTTTATATGGGGGATATTTTTTTACACTTCAAAGATTTCTTTGTTAGTTAATAGTTGGTTATAGTGGCATTGAGGGACTACTTGATCATTGATTGTTGCAACCATTTTAATTGGAAAAAATATTTTTTCTATGATGTACCAAAGTTGTGAAACAAATTATTTAATTTTGAATCATAATTTTCAAGTTATTAAATGTGTATATACTCATGTTTACTTGAAGTACCAACAAATTGTGTACAGTGTTGCAAACAAATTGTTCTAGTACTACAGACAGCATTTATTAGTGAATGGAAGTCATAGAGACAATGCAGCATTCAAATTTGATTCATTGTAACCCAAATCAAATTTGCTGTTGACACTTGTATGTAAAGAAGTAAATATTGCTTATACTTTTTAATGGGGAAAAAGTTTGGTTTTATTTAAGACAGGTTGGACTAATCTAATAGAAAACTTCAATAGCTTCGTCCTAGAAAATTGCGTGTATATTTTGGAATGGAAATAGACTCTTTACAGTTTGCATTGGTTTCTATTTATTTTTTATTGATTTATTTTTCCTTTGTTTTTCTAAAAAAAATTTACTTGTGTTCTTAATGCATATCTCTTTCACTACATGGAGATAAACATACAATTTTTCCCTCCTATATAATGTAAGGGAAATATCTCAAGTCATTATCTAATATAATTAGACTGTATGTATCCACATAAGATAAATAAGAATAATCCTAACCAATATCTTAGTTAAAGTGGTAGTGATAACTGCAGATTTCATGTGCTAATGTTTTATTGATTTTTTGTAAATTTTGAATATTTTCAATCTCATAAATGAAAGGAACAAAAACAGAAAAGTGTTAAAGCTTGTTACATTTTCACCTAAATATTTAAACAAAGTACATCCACATAGTATGCAAAGTAGCTGATGGACTGTAGTTCCAAGTAATCATCCACTATGGTAGCATGACTATGGTCAGTAGTTCCAAGTAATCCATCCACCATGGTAGCATGACTGTATGGACAGTAGTTCAAAGTGATCCATCTACCATGGTAGCATGACTGTATGGTCTGTAGTTCCAAGTAATCAGCTATGGTAGCATGACTATGGTCAGTAGTTCCAAGTAATCCATCCACCATGGTAGCATGACTGTATGGACAGTAGTTCAAAGTGATCCATCTACCATGGTAGCATGACTGTATGGTCTGTAGTTCCAAGTAATCAGCTATGGTAGCATGACTATGGTCAGTAGTTCCAAGTAATCCATCCACCATGGTAGCATGACTGTATGGACAGTAGTTCAAAGTGATCCATCTACCATGGTAGCATGACTGTATGGTCTGTAGTTCCAAGTAATCATCAGCTATGGTAGCATGACTATGGTCAGTAGTTCCAAGTAATCCATCCACCATGGTAGCAGCACTGTATGGACAGTAGTTCCAAGTAATCCATCCACCATGGTAGCATGACAGAATGGACCATAGTTCCAAGTAATCATCCACTATGGTAGCATGATAGCATGACTGTATGGTCTGTAGTTCCAAGTAATCATCAACTATGGTAGCATGACTATGGTCAGTAGTTCCAAATAATCTATCCACCATGGTAGCAGGACTGTATGGACCATAGCTCCAAGTAAACATCCACCATGGTAGCATGACTGTATGGTCTGTAGTTCCAAGTAATCATCAACTGTGGTAGCATGACTATGGTCAGTAGTTCCAAGTAATCCATCCACCATGGTAGCATGACAGTATGGACTGTAGTTGCAAGTAATCCATCCACCATGGTAGCATGAGAGTATGGACAGTAGTTCCAAGTATTCATCCACTATGGTAGCATGACTGTATGGTCTGTAGTTCCAAGTAATCATCCACTATGGTAGCATGATTGTATGGACAGTAGTTCCAAGTAATCCATCCACCATGGTAGTATGACTGCATGGTCTGTAGTTCCAAGTAATCCATACACCATGATACCATAACTGTATGGATAGTAGTTCCAAGTAATCCATCCAACATAGTAGCATGACTGTATGGACAGTATATCCAAGTAATCATCCACCATGGTAGTATGACTGCATGGTCTGTAGTTCCAAGTAATCCATACACCATGATACCATAACTGTATGGACAGTAGTTCCAAGTAATCCATCCAACATAGTAGCATGACTGTATGGACAGTATATCCAAGTAATCATCCACCATGGTAGTATGACTGCATGGTTTGTAGTTCCAAGTAATCCATACACCATGATACCATAACTGTATGGACAGTAGTTCCAAGTAATCCATCCAACATAGTAGCATGACTGTATGGACAGTATATCCAAGTAATCATCCACCATGGTAGTATGACTGCATGGTCTGTAGTTCCAAGTAATCCATACACCATGATACCATAACTGTATGGACAGTAGTTCCAAGTAATCATCCACCATGGTAGCATGACTGTATGGACAGTAATTCTAAGTAATCCATCCACTATGGTAGCATGACTGCATGGACCATAGTTCCAAGTAATCATCCACTATGGTAGCATGATTGTATGGTCTGTAGTTCCAAGTAATCCATACACCATGGTAGCATGACTGTATGGACAATAGTTCCAAGTTATCCATCCACCATGGTATCATGACTGTATGGTCTGTCATCATCATCATCATCATCATCATCATCATCATCATCAATACCTTAACCAAAGAGGTTGTTGGGGCACCACAGTTAACTTTACAACCAATTCTCTCCATCTTTCCCTGTTCTCTACAGCCCATTGGGATTCTCCAAATCCCATGCCTGTCCACTCCTTAATGTTGTCTTCCCACCTCTTTTTCTGTCTGTCTCTTTTTCTGCACTCTCGCACAATTCCTTGCAAGATTGTTTTTGCCAGTCCAGATGATCTTGAGACATGACTGTACCACTTCAGTTTGCACATTTTTACAGTGGACAAGAGGTCTTTATAGGATCCGATGGCTTGTTGGCTCCTGTTGTGGACTTCTTCGTTGGTTACATGGTCAGTGTATGAGATGCCCAAGATCTTGCAGTAGTATCTCATTTCGAAGGTTTGAATCCTTCTTTGTAGATCTGATGTGAGTGTCCATGTTTCACAAGCATACAGAAAGATGGATATGACAATCATGCGCATCAGCCTTATTTTGGATCAAAAGCAATGTTTGTATCTTTCCATATTGGTCTCAACCTTGTTATTGCTGTTGTTTCTGGGCAATCCTGCAAAGTAGTTCTGGTTTGGAGCCCTCATCTGTGATAATTGATCCCAAGTACTTGAAATTTGTGATTCTTTCCAGCTTCTGCCCACTGACCTTTCTTTCTGCACTAATACCATTTGTCATCAGTTTGGTGTTTTCGGCGCTAATCTCCATACCATATGCTGTTGAGGTTGTGTCGAGGTGCTCAGCCAAGTCAGCCAGTGCTTTTTCATCTCCTGCTAAACCATCAACATCATCTGTGAAGCAAAGGTTGGTGATTGTTCTTCCTCCGATTCTGACAGTGCCCTTGTGGTCATGCAAGGCATCCTCCATGATCCTTTCCAGGAAAATGTTGAAGAGTGTAGGTGACAGTATACATCCCTGTCTGACTCCAGCTGGTGTTCGAAACCAATCTCCTCTGCTGCCATTGATGAGGATAACACTGGTGGCTTTGTCATAGAGGTGCTCAACAACCTGCACCAGGTTTGAGCTGATGTTTGTACTTCCTCATAGTTGCCCATAAGGCTGCATGCCATACCCTGTCAAAGGCCTTTATGGTCTGCACTTCCAAGTAATCCATACATCTTGGTAGTATGACTGTATAGACAGTAGTTCCAAGTAATCCATCCACCATAGTAGCATGACAGTATGGACTGTAGTTCCAAGTAATCATCCACTATGGTAGTGTGACTATATGGAATTTAGTTCCAAGTAATCCATCCACCATGGTAGCATGACTGTATTGACAGTAATTCCAAGTAATCCATCCACCATGGTAGTATGACTGTATGGTTTGTAGTTCCAAGTAATCCATACACCATGGTAGTATGACTGTATGGTCTGTAGTTCCAAGTAATCAATACACCACGGTTGTATGACTATATGGACAGTAGTTTTAACTAATCATCCACTATGGTAGCATGACTGTATGGACAGTAGTTCCAAGTAATCCAACGACCATGGTAGTATGACTGTATCGTCTGTAGTTCCAAGTAATCCATCCGCCATGGTAGCATGACTCATTTTTGAACGATGGGTTGAACACTTTGACAGCATCCTGAATCGCCCTTCATCCATCAACGATGAAGCCATCAGTCGTCTCCCCCAATTACCTATCAATGAAGCACTGGATGACCATCCAACCTTGCTCAAGACACAGAAAGCAATAAGTCTGCTCTCCAGTGGCAAAGCCCCTGGTTCAGACTCCATCCCAGCTTAAGTCTTAAAAGGAAGGGGGCACAGCCCTGATAGAAAGGCTCCACTAACTGCTCCACCAACTGTTTTTACTGATGTGGCAACAAGAGACAATCCCCCAGGAATTCAGAGACGCTTCCATAATCCACCTGTATAAGCGCAAAGGGAACTGCCAGGCCTGCGACAACCACCAGGGTATATACTTGCTCTCAATCGCAGGAAAGATACTCGCCAGAATCCTACTGAACCGCCTCACTACGCACCTTGACCATTGACTCCTGCCAGAAAGCCAGTGTGGATTCCAGAAAGAATGTGGAACCATTGACATGGTGTTTGCTGCGAGGCAGCTACAAGAGAAATGTCAGAGCAAAATGCCGACCTTTTCTCCATCTACGTCAACTTGACAAAGGCCTTTGGATACTGTCAGCAGAGAAGGCTTGTGGAAGGTAATGGCCAAGTATGGATGCCCAAGAGAATTTATATCCATGGTGCAGCATTTCCACGATGGCATGCAGGCACGAGTCCAGGACAATGGAAAGACATCTGAGCCATTCCCAGTAACCAATGGTGTCAAGCAGGGTTGTGTTCTGGCACCGACACTGTTCAGTATGTTGTTCTCCGCCATACTGACTAATGCTTTCAGAGACGGAGATGTTGGAGACAGCATCAGGTGCCTTACAGATGGAAAACTGTTCAACCCCAGGAGGCTTCTAGTGAAAACCAAGGTTATGACAGACACCATCAGGGAATTCTTATTTGCTGATGACTGCACCCTCAACACTGGCTCAGAAGCTGACCTGCAATGCAGCGTTGACAAGTTCTCCAGCTCCTGCACAAGCTTCAGTCTCATCATCAGTACCAAGAAGACTGAAGTCCTGCATCAGCCGGCCGCTGGAAAGCCCTATGTTGAGCCCAACATCACCGTCAACGGCCAAAAACTCAACGTAGTGAACTGCTTCACCTACCTTGGCAGCACACTGTTACAGAGTGTTGCTATTGACGACGAGGTGTACCTAAGCATTGCCAGAGCCAGCGCGACTTTCGGCAGACTGTATGCCAATGTCTGGAATAGAAGAGGCATCAGCATCCAGACTAAACTAAAGGTCTACAGGGCAGTTGTGCTCCCCACACTACTTTACGCATGCAAAACGTGGATCGTGTACCAATGCCACGCCAGGAAGCTGAACCACTTTCACACCACAAGTCTCAGGAAAATCCTCAACATCAAGTGGCAGGACAAAGTTCCAGACACTGAGGTACTCACCCAAGCAGGTCTCCTCAGCATCCACACCATCCTGATTCAGTCCCAGCTATGCTAGGCAGACACGTATGCATGCCAGACTACCGGCTGCCTAAGAGACTCTTCTATGGCAAGCTACAGCAAGGACAGTGATCCCATGGAGGTCAGAAGAAATGCCTCAAAGACAATCTGAAAGCTGCATTGAAAGCGTTCAAAATAAACCCTGATTCCTGGGAGCAAACAGCAAGCGATCGAGTCACTTGGCGTTCCTCTGTGCACAAAGGCTCCAAGTTATACAAATCTAGCAGGACAGCAGCTGCAGAGCTGAAGAGGCAAGCCAGAAAAGTGCATGCCATCAACCCTCCTGGAGATGTCCCAGTCATCCCTTGATCCTTGTGCAAATGAACCTTCCGTGCAAGGATTGGCCTCATCAGCCACCTGTGCATGCACAAAACAGAACCAGCCCCTCCAACCCTCGGATGACTAGAGTGGTCCTTGTCGACTCGACGGACGAACAACATGACTGTATGGTCAGTAGTTCCAAGTAATCCATCGACCATGGTAGTATGACTGTATGGTCTGTAGTTCCAAGTTATCGATACACCATGGTAGTATGACTCTTTGGTCTGTAGTTCCAAGTAATCCATAAACCATCATACCATAACTGTATGGACAGTAGTTCCAAGTAATCCATCCACCATTGTAGCATGACTGTATGGACTGTAGTTCCAAGTAATTCATACACCAAGGTAGCATGACTGTATGGACAATAGTTCCAAGTAATCATCCACTATGGTAGTATGACTGTATGGTATGTAGTTTCAAGTAATCATCCACTATGATAGTATGACTGTATGGACAGTAGTTCCAAGTAATCCATCCACCATGGTAGCATGACTGTATGGACCATAGTTACAAGTAATCCATATGCCATGGCAGCATGACTGTATGGACCATTGTTCCAAGTAATCATCCACCATGGTAGCATGACTCTATAGACATTAGTTCCAAGTAATCTATACACCATGGTAGCATGAATATATGGACAGTAGTTTCAAGTAATCCATCCACCATGGTAGCATAACTGTGTGGTCTGTAGTTCCAAGTAATCCATACACCATGGTAGCATGACTGTATGGACAGCGGTTCCACGTAATCATCCACTATGGTAGCATGACTGTATGGACAGTAGTTCCAAGTAATCTATACACCATGGTAGCATGACTGTACGGACCATGGTTCCAAGTAATCCATCCACCATAGTAGCATGACTGTATGGTCTGTAGTTCCAAGTAATCCATACACCATGGTAGTATGACTCTATGGACCGTCGTTCCAAGTAATCATTAACCTATGGTAGTATGACTGTATGGACAGTAGTTCCAAAGTAATCCATCTACCATGGTAGCATGACTGTATGGACCGTAGTTCCAAGTAATCATCCACTATGGTAGCATGACTATATGGATAGTAGTTTCAAAGTTATCCATATACCATAGCAGCATGACTGTATGGACAGTATCAGTAGTACCCTTTTTGTGACATGAGGTGATAGCAAGAAGTAAATCAGTATGTCAGGCTGTGATAAGGGCAGGAAAGTGAAAAGAACTGGCTAGACCAATGGTAACCAGATGTAGTGAACGTGGTAATAAAAAGCAAACAGATATCACATGTAACTATGTGAAGGGGAGTTAAACTCGCCACAACCCATACAATGAGTTGAGTATATGTGAAACATAAAATGAAAAAGAGAATATAAATTTTTATAATTATTTAAACCATAAATGGAAAGCAAAAAAGAAAATACTAGAACACATATTTTCAGTGAATAACATTATTTTTTAACCAATTCAGTTAATTTTTGAAGTACCCAATGGATAATATTTTTCTATAATTTGTGCATTGTTTTCATTGCTTTAATCTTACATTTATAGTATAGTGTTTATCCTATTAAAATGAGTTTACTTGTGTAAGGGAAATAACTCAGTCCCATCCATATTTTCTGAAGGATGTAACCAGACAAATGAGAAGAAATGAAATATGCTTTTTGCTTTTAAAGGTGGCAAATTAAATCTTTTTAAGCTGCCATTTTACCAGTAGCAGTAATAATAATAATGGCAACATTATTGTGATAAAATCACTTGCTTTATCACAGTTAAATCACATATTAATAAGTTTACCAAATCCTCCAAAATGGTTCATTAAATATTAAATAGTTTAATCTACAAGTACATGTGGAAAGGATCAGTTGACAAGATAAGAAGAAAAGTAAGAAATAAAATTAATGAAGATGGGGAACTTGCAATGATTAACTTAAAAATGTCATTTGTTCTCTCAAAATATCCTGGGTCAGAAGAATACTTACCAAATGTACAAGGACCGCTCCAGTGGCCTAGTGGTTAGAACATCCGCCACGGATGTGGGGTGTTGCGCGTTCAAACCCCATTCGAGTCATACCAAAGACTTATAAAAATGGTACTAGCAGCTGCCTCACTAGGCGTTCAGCATTAAGAGGTTAGTGTTAGGAATGGTTGGCCTGGTGTCAGGATAATGTGACTGGGTGGGACATGATGCTACATGTCTGTGGCACAATGCCCCAGTGCTAGAAATCACTATAAACTGCCACACTGCAGACATCATAGCAATATGACTGAAAAATTGTTAAAGCTATGTGAAAAATCCAAATCACACACACACACACCAAAAGTACAAAATGGAGTAAACTCATGTTTCATTGTTTTAAGTTTTTGAAGGATTTCAACAAGTTTGGTATCAGTTATATAGAAAGGAACATAGAAGACATTGGTACTGTATCTTGGAAGGATGTTTTGATTTCTTATATCATATACTCTAAAAAGTTTATTCCAAAGACTTTTTCAGATTTTCTTACTGAAGCCCAAATGTAAAATGAAAATATTATGGTCAGAGGTTCTATATATTTTAGCAAAAAAATGGTTTGCAAAAGGTATACTATTTATAAATGATATTCTCCTGAGTAATGCATAATTCCTGTCATGACAAAAAAATGAATGAAATGATTAATGTTGGAACTAACTTTCCACAGTATGCAGGGGTCCTCAGTTCTGTGAAATCATATATGAAAGACCTTAATTATCCTTAAAACTAAGAAAGGTTGCAGAAATATTTGCAGTGTCTTAGTAAAAGACAAAGAAGTATTAGAAACTAAAGCACTAATTAAATGGAAAATGCAACTTAATCTACCAGACCAATTGGATTGGATGAGGCATTTTGCCTTAACATACAAAATTACAAAAGATTCTAATCTAATTTGGTTGCAATATAAATTACTGCATAGAGTTCTTGCAACAATCACCTTTCTAGAAACAATTGGAATATCAGATAATATAAAATGTTCTTTTTGTATGGATTCACTTGAAACATTAATTCAACTTTCTTGGGACTGTGCAACTGTACAGCAGTTTTGGAATGATTTAAGCCAGTGGATTAGAAACAACCCTGCATACCTTTTCACTTACAGGAATAATTGTTGGTATGTTAGAAGCAATCAATGTAATTAGTTTTATATTGCTGATATCTAAAAGATACATATATAATATGCACCATGAAAAAAAACACCATCTATACCTTTATTTAATTTTGTTTTGAAACAATACTACACTTGAGAGATGGAATTAGCCAAAAGAAATAATAAATTGGAACATTTTGAAACTGAATAGCACACATTTATTTAGTTGTATTGTAGTAATTTTCTGTCCATCATTTGAAATGTTTTAGTTATATTTATGAAAATCAGTTGATGCATCTACAATCTTTAATTTTTGGTTACATTTTTTGTATATATCATTAGGAACTAGTTTTATAAGATTCATATGTATACCTATTATATACATATACTCTTACAATACTCCTGTTTCTTAATATCTTCTGCTCCACACTCTTTCTCTTGTCTTTCTTACATTTGTTTTTCTTTCTTCAGGTTATCTTCTCTTCTGCTTGTACCTACACCACATTTTAATAGCTCAAAATACAGCTGTTTTGAAGCCTTTAATTACAGAAGATAAGACATATAGAAAATGAATTGTAAGGTAGTCTGTGGGATGACTCCCTAACCAATGGCTACCTATGTACGGGGAATATAAAAAAATAAAATAAAAATAAATAAAAAAATTATTGTAATAACTGAAATTAAGAAGACTAAATAGTCATTTATCTAAGCATCAAAGACATATTTCTCATTATAACCTTTGTATTATTATTTTGTAAGAATTGTATATTAGTTCACTTTCAGATCCAGGATTTGATGCATTCATTGTGCATCTTTCCAACATTTCAAGCCTAGGGTAGACATTAGATTTTATCAGTTTTATGTGCCCATCAAAAGGCAGAGGTGTTCTGACTGTCTGTCTGTCTGTCCTGATATCACCAATAATGTGTTAATACCAATAAAAAAAAAAAAAAAATTTTGTCCACCAGGCTGTCAGTTATCAATTCCAATTCCACAAAATGACTCTAGCTCTCCACCATCATTTGTTGAACTTTATGGATGCCTTGCACTTAGGTTTAGGAAGAACTCTATTGATTTCATAGTTAAAAGGAAAAATGGTTTTCACACAAAACTCAAGTTAAGCACCATCTATATAACCAAGCTTTGAAGATGGCTTGCACTTGGGGTAAGGAAAAAACCTGTAGAATTTTGTATTGAGAGATCAAAAGTCAAGATCACTGTACTTGAAAGATTTTAAAGGTTTTCTTACAGTCAAGTTTTCTACCATCAACGGTTACCAAATAAGGCTGCTTGCATTTGAAGTAAGGGATTTGAAATCAAAAGGTCAGAATTCAAGGTCACTGCAATTGAAAGAAAAAACCTATTTCTGCACAATGAATTTGGCTCTCCATCATCTACAGCTACCAAACCTTGTGTATCAAGGTTCATTATGGCTAAAATAACAATGTTTTCTGCACAAGTATGTATGCTGTTCGTCATCTACCATTGTAAAACTTAGTGGATGGCTTGCATTTTCATTAAGGAAGACTTGATTTTGATGTCAAAATCTCATAGGTCAGTGTTACATTTACTTAAAAAATAAAAATAGTTCCCACACAATAACATTAGTTCTATATTATATACCTGTACCAAACTTTGTGGATGACGTGTTCTTGAAACAAGGATGAAGACTATTGATATCAATCTGAAAATATGTAGTTCAAGGTCAATGTCCTCATGGAATCAGATCATAATTTTACCATATAATGTCTGTATTTGTTTCTCAGTACTGAACTTTCCATTGTGTCCAAATGATAATAAATCATATCTTATTCTAAAGTACCTTCAAAGATGAACTCACAGTGAAGTTTTTGTCATAGGTTATTTGGCATTTCTTTGAGAGGCTGGACTATAAACAAAGCACCATACATTGGGTCACAGATTTCACTGCTGGATCAGCATCTGTACATCATTACTCACTGTCACTGAAATACACACAGACAACTATAATATAGTGCTCAAATTCCAAAGAATAAACAATTACCTTTAAATCAACACCAAGAATGCCTAAATCTAACTCGTGTATCACAATCAAATGGAGACAGGTAAAAATACTATAAAAATAGACTGGGACCACATTCGTGGGTACTGAACCAGAGCTAATAATTGTGCTGTGACTCCTTGTGGAAATAAAGGTCTCTGAACACATTTAACTAAAATACATTTTCACTCAAGTTTGTGGACAACTTACATATTGGTTAAAACGGAATTCCTTTGATTTGGGATTGAAGGTCAAGGTCACTGATGGAAGGAAGAAAAAAGTTTTTTTTTTTGCATTGTACCTTTAATTCCAGACCATGTGCCACTTGTACTAAACGTGGAAGATGCCTAATGAAATTTGGGGTCAACAAGGCAAAGGTCAAGGTCATTGTGAAATGTTGGTTATAGTGGTTATGTTAGTTATATAGTTACTCATCTGTAATATAATTTAAAATTGATTAAACAAATTAAAATGATTGATTGGTTGAAGGTATATCTTAGGGCAATGGTAAAATGAACTTCATATTATAATGTGGATATGAAAGATCATACAATTACTTGCATGGAAAGAAATGGCTGATAATGGTCCCAGATGCAAACAAGTTGGATCGTTGTATGTGTATTTAATACAGTTACAGAACCACAAAGTTTTACATGTATTTCTTTAAAATGCAGAACTTTTTATGTTTATTATTCTTAAGGTCATGCCTGCTAGCAAAATGAATAATTTGCATGTAAGTTTGCATGCATGTATTTATGACACAAGTACAATGCAGGTTATTGTGCGGATATGAAAAAAAGACACTCAGGCATATGTACTTGAAGTTAGCTATGTACAAGCACATGTGTAGATGTGTGCAAGTATGTGTAGGTGCATATGAGTGTAGTTGTGTATGAGTGTGTGTGTAGGTATGCACATGTGTATGTGTGTACAAGTGTATGCATGGGTATGTACAGCTATATATATATATATAGATATATATATATATATATATATATATATATGTGTATGTGTGTGTGTGTACAACTATGTGTAGGTGTGTTCAAGTATGTGTGTAGGTGTGTACAAGTATGTGTGTAGGTGTTTACAAGTATCTGTCTTAATATATAAAGAAGAGTTGTTAAAATTATATGCACTGGATAAACATTAAATGTCTGTTGTTGTAAAGTATGAAAAAAACCATCAAGTCAATGTGTGTATGTACTGTGCATGAAAAGAGAGCAAAAGATAGAAAACAGATAACTAGTATATTTTCCAAATGCCTTGCCACTCCTGGAATTTGAATTTGGCAAACGTTACAAATATTTGATATTGCACATATCATATAGGTGAACCGCTCAGTCTGATAAACTCCCATCTGGCCACCAAAATCGTGTAAAAATCAAATTAGATAAACATTGTTACCTATCTTGACAATCATGCTGGACACCAGTTTATTGGAATGTTTATCTGTAGACACTGGAATTTTAAAATAATGATCCACCCACTAATTAAGGTGCCCTCACTGATCAACATGTTACACTCAGAAAAAATGTATGTAAAGCAATCAGATTTTAAGAGAATGCTAATTAGCATGGTCGCTTATTTAAAACTGAAGTTTTCGTCCTTTAAAATAAATCATGTTGACTGCTAGTGAAAATTTTTAAGAAAGCCATGAAAAGTTTGTGAATATATGAACAGATATTAAGTCCGACCATTAGGGTTTGAAACAATATGAATATATCAATATGCTCAAATCACTACAATCTATAGGTATTCTGTATTTTCATTTGAACATGTAAAATGACTCATGATTAAGGTACTACTGATTTTGTTCTTGAAAGGCCAATTTCAAACATCTGATTACATGTATTATAAAATCTGGAATATTTCTCATTTTAATTGATTTAAAACTATACACAGTATTAATATTCCTCAAGACAAACAATACAAAATTTACATCATAAGAAAGCAATTTCCTTAAGAATAATCATGTCAGCATATTAAAGCTGAGCTTTAGTCAGTTTAGTTGAGTTTTATCTTGTCTGCAAGACTTTTGACATGAAATACATCACTTTTCCTATTAAAGCAAATAGCTCTAATTATATTTATCATTTTCTTTAGGATGAAAAAAGATTTTAATAATTCACATCTTGAGAAATCAATTACATCATGGTATCTCAAAACTGTAAAAGATGAGCTTGTTACTTTAGTCGATATCGGTAAAGTTTAGTTTTGTCTGAATTATTTGTGACCAGAACCTTGTCACCATCCCTACTAATGCAGATAGCCATAGGACTAGATGGAACCCCATCAGATATGATTTGAAGAACAATACCATCTGGTGTTAGCTGGTGGATGTTGTTTGAGGCCAATCCAACGACATACACATTATCATGTATGTCAGTAGCAACACCACAGGGATCATTAAGACTGTTATGACTGTAGACAAACTTCTGACTGCCACTCATGTCAAAACAATACATGGAATGTGTTTGACCCACAGTGATATATACACGTGTGAAGGATGAATCCAGAGCGACATACGTATATGAGTGGTCACACTGACAGTCAAACTGATGGCAAAACTCCTCCTTTCCTTCGCTGCTGATGAGGCTCCAGTAGTATTTGTCTCCTTCATTATTTCCACCAGACACAAGGATTTTCCCCTTTCCAGCAGCAGCTATTCCATCATATTTATATCTTGTAGCTATTTTTCCAGTGGGTGTGATCTTCCCATTCCTGACAGACAGAAACTGGACTATGTTCAGATCTGGTAAAGTCACAGCCACCACATCAGTATCTTTGACAACACATACTTCAGCTGGGCTACATGGCAGTTTGCAGCTGGATGCTGAATTGTACAAGTAGTTCAGCAGGCATACTTTATTGTTGTCATAATCTGTTAGTATCACATCACCTGTGTCCAAATATGTGATACCTGTATAGTATGGTAGATAATCATCATTATCTTCGATTTCAATAATTCCATCTCTTTGAACCAGACAGTTTCTGGTGGGATTCCTGATATATGGAACAGGCAGTCTTTGGAGTTCTCTTTTGATTGTTATCTTTGCCAAATTATCTGGGCAAGCTGACAGTATGAGCTGGACTTGGGGATTCATTTCTAACAGGACTGTAGTGGTCTCCATCTTCATATACTTTTCTTGGACCTGATCCAGGTATGAAGTCAATTGTGACACCATCTTTTCTGTCATAAGAAACACCTGCATTTCTGTTCCATATTTCTTGACTGTTTCTAGGAGTGTGTGTGAATTTCGTATGGAGCTGATTAGACTTTGACAATGGTGGTTCTCTTCCTGCTTTTTTATTATCTCTTCCTTACAAATTATATGTACCTCCATCTTGACTCTTCTCTCCAGTTTATCAAGGATATCATTTATTTCCTTTCTTAGGTCTCTGATTTGACTGGTCAAAACATTCACCTGAGACTCAAGAAAACTGATGTTGGACTCGTTGACCTCTGTAAACTTTACAAGATGAGACTCGATTTTTTTCATCTGCTCATTTACACTGTCTGAGTTCATTTCCTGCAGTAGATTTGACAATTCTTTCTTTAAGTCAGAAACATTGGTACAGTTTCTGTGTCTGACAATACAACACTTACTACAGCATGCAGTCTTGTGATCCTTGCAGTAGAAATCAATTGCCTCCCCATCGTGTTCTGGACAGCTGAACCCATTTGCAAGCTTCATTACATTGTGTGGATTGCTCGCAAATTCTTCCACTGAAATTATTACATGATTTCTAGAAAACTTCTGATTTTTATGAACTACTGAACAGTTTTTACACATCGCCTCCTCACAAACCACGCACATGTCTTGTGCCTGGCTTGAAATTCCCGCAGAGTGACAAGCATCACATGGCTGGTCTACTTTCACTTTACTATCTCTTAGAATGGACTGTAAAATCACATTAATTGGAAATTGGGATGCCAAGTTTTGGTCAGTTTTACCTTGTTTTATAAAGCAAACTTCTTGTCTACAAATCGGACACTCGATTTGCGTCAGCTTCTTTAATTTTTCATCTTGAGACGATAAGTAATCCTGTAAGCATTTTTCACAGAAAGAGTGCATGCACGGTAACTGTCTTGGAATCTTGAAATCACCTAGACAAATGGGACAATTTTGCTTATCTTCGGTTTGAAAATCAGCTCTGGATGTTGCCATGGTCACTTTCGTCGAGCTAGAGGATATCTCGTTCTTATATCTTAATATTTATGTCCGTTCTTTATTGTTTGCTTCCACCACAACCACTAGTCGATCTGAATATATTTCTTCCTGGTCGAATCTTCTCCTGTATGCATGTCGCCGCTAGTCTGGTTCCCTGCTTCGTATGCCCCTTGGTCGAGCCGGATGCTTACGTATCTTGGACTAAACAGTTTCAACGCACTTAAGCATTGACTTTCACCTTTTCAGAAATATACTTCTTTCATAGTGATATCTTTCATTAGTTTGTAAACATTATTTAATTTAGCAAAGCATAGGTGAGAAATA
>JAECUM010039853.1:0-18540 GCA_016617855.1 Megalonaias nervosa | reverse complement strand
GCTTCATTGCATTTACCTGTGCAGGTTGTTGTTGAACCTCTCACAGGTAGTATGGTGAATTGGTAAATCATCTGCTTTTGTCCAGGTAATGCTATAAGGCATAGCTCTAAACCGACTTGGTGTTCAGTAATGAGACAGGTGCAGAGCTACAACAGGTTTATACATTCTGCTTTATTTGTTTTACAGGTTAGACCATAGGCAAATTGCAGAAATGCACAGCTAAAGATGAAGACAATAAGCATACATGCTGACATGCCCTCTGTGTGAGAATTTTCGGTCGATAAGGGAGATAAATCAATAAAGGGCTCTCCAGTTACAAAATGCTGGAACTCTATGATCAGAGACAGCCTTGTCACCACAGGATTCCTCATTGCTAGCAGTACCTTTAAGTCTTGCCTCCTCAGGGTTTCACACTACCTCTTTTGATGATAAACAGTGAGCAAATGAACAAAACAATGTATCCTTTTGCTCCACTGATACACAGACTGGTCATGTTGATCAAACATCCTGTAACCCATCCCAACATTATGACTCGGACAATTTCCTCCCTCCAGACGTGGCCAATTTCTGTTTCAGCTGGCCTTGACCTACTACAAGGGATCATCAGGGAGTCCCATCAGCCACAAACATTCCAACAGACCCATTCAAAGCCACCATCTTGCAGCAATAAGTTAACAACCTACTTCAAAAAAGGGCAGTAGAAATCTTTCAAAATAATACATTCCCCGGGTTTTTATTCCAGAATTTTCTTGGTCCCAAAGGCAAACAGCACTTTGTGCTCTGTCATCGACATAAGTGCCCTCAATCAATTCATTCACACTCCTTGGTTCTTGATGGAAACACCATAGCACATTTCAAATGCCACTCGAGTGAGACTTCGCAATCGGCTTGGACATAAAAGACTTATATCTTCACATCCCTATTCAAAGGCTTCCAGCAAGTTCCTGTGATTTGCCTACAATGACATCGCTTATCTATTCTGATCGCTCCCATTTCGGACTCAACATCAGTCCCTGGGTCTTCATTTGTCTGATGAACCCTGTTATGGTTCCTGTCTGGACCATCTCCAAAGTGGCAACATCAAGTTACCTGGACAACATCCTGCGAAGACATCAGGAGTGTTACATATTAGAACATGATGTTATAACCCTTGTTATACTTCTTACAACCTGAGTTTCCTGGTCAGCAAGGATAAATCTGACCAACAATTTGTTCATCTAGTTATGGAATTCAGCACATAGGTAAACAGGGTATGCTCCACTCTGGAATGGGCATTGAAAATTAGGACCATGGTGGCTTTGTTACTCTTGAGATAATGTCGCTCTGCACAGGAATTCCTGCCCCTTCCAGACTTGCTCAGTGTGGCAGTGGACCTCATATCTTAGGTTGCCCTTATATGCACCTGTTACATATGATTCCTTTATCCCAGTGGGAGGCCAAAAGTTTGCCCACTGGACCAGCCCTCCCATTTGCACAATGACGTACCATCTACAGACTTGGAGCAACCTAACTTGGCTCACAGCACGTGTACCTCTGCAACTACAAGTGCCAGAGATCACAGGCTGTAATGATGCAAGTACAGAAGGCAGGTAGGCACACCTACTATTTTTTCTTTGGGAAGCCAGTGGAATGTAGTCTCCCCAGGGCTGGCATCAACATATCAATATCCTTGATATGAAGGCCACTTTGAAAGCCTTTCACTGGTGGCAGGAATTTTTAACTGGAAAGGGAGTCCTCCTTCTATCCAACATCTCTACTGTGGTGACTTATCTGAAACGGCAAGGCAGAACTGTCCACAGTCCTTTTCTAACTGGTGTAGGACTTTTAAAAGTGGTGTCATCATCAACAAATCCACGTCCAAGTTGGTCATATTCCAGGACATTTAAATGTAATAGCAGATTCTTTTACCCAAGACAATCGGCTTATACAGACGGAATGGTCACTCCATTCCTTGGTTTTCATTCAGGTGTGCACCATCTGGAACCAGCCATTGTTAGACCAGTTTGTGACAAGGTGGAATACCAGGCTCCTAACCTTCATTACACCAGTCTCAGATCCCAAATCCTGGGCAGTCAATGCACTGTCCATAGATTGAAACGGCCTGGTTGCACATGCCTACCCTAAAACACCTCTGGTTCCAAAGGTGATACAGTAGCAAGAGAATCAGAGTTTCACCTCATCCTCATTGCACCACAAAGATGTGAGAAATCATGTGATCAATGACCTCGTCATTGACACATGGAAAATAGAGAATTTCCATCATCTACTCAAACCATGATGGCAGTTGTTTCACACCCAACCCAGACCTACTGAACCAGCATGTCTGATCATATTAAACAGGCCTTCGGAAATAAACATTTCTCTCAGCCAGTCATGGAGAGAATAACTCAAGCATGAAGGCCCTCTACACTGAAAGTGTACAAAAGGCAAATGGAATTTTTCTTACGGTGGTGTGCACAAGAACACATTACACCACTACAGGCATCTGTACTTGAAATAGCTAGCTTCCTCCTCTGCCTCTTCTACAAGGAAACGTTAGCACCAGACACAGTCAAAGGTTACTGTTCCATGATCACTACACCTTTTGTTGTCATGGAAGAGAGGATATCAGATAAACCAAAGATTTATCTCCTCTCCAATTTTATTATACACAGCCAAAAATGGTGGCATTTTGCCCAAAGTGGAACCTATCATGGGTGCAAACCTGGCTGAGCAAAACACCATTTAAACAGCTTTCAAGGGCATCTTTGCTTCACTTTTCACAGAAGACATGCAGGTCTACATTTAATTGATTGCAACAATACAGTAAACACTTCTGCACATCAGAGATCAAAACACAGTCAGTGCTTAATTAAGTTATCAGTAACATTCACTTACATTGCTAGGTATCTGGGCACATTCTGTAGAAGGAGATATATACAGTGAAAATAAACATGTAAAGATTTATATGAGTGGATAAATTTACTAAAAAATCTGTGCACCATCTGAAACAAGGACCTCAGTGTTTTGAACCCAGGGATATAAATGTTTCAGCCTCCAGTGTTCTGTTTGTTTACATATCAAACCAGCCCTGCAGGGTAAATGGCTAGAATAGTAGTTGCCTTATGTTCAAGCTTTTGAAATGTTCCTACATATATATCTATAAGGCTGCAATGTTTACATGTGTAAATGGCTTAGTCTACTGCCTGTACAATTTTATAACAGCAGTAACCTTTTAAATGAAGATGCATATTATGCATCTGGCATTAGCCAATGCATTTGTCACAGCAGTATGTCTGGTTGGATTCCCATTTTCATCATGTACACATCTGAAAGGCAGTATGTCTGGTTAGATTCCCAATTTCATCATGAACATATATGTCAAGGCAGTATGTCTGGTTGGATTCCTGTTTTCATCATGTACACATATGTCAAGGCAGTATGTCGGGTTGGATTCCCATTTTCATCATGTATATATATGTCAAGGCAGTATGTCTGGTTGGATTCTCATTTTCATCATGTACATATATGTAAAGGCAGTATGTCTGGTTGGATTCTCATTTTCATCATGTACACATATGTCAAGGCAGTATGTCTGGTTGGATTCCCATTTTCATCATGTACATATATGTCAAGGCAGCATGTCTGGTTGGATGTCTGGTTGGATTCTCGTTTTCATCATGTATTATATGTTGCAGAACTAAATGTTATAATGGTTCCATGGATGTTTTACCCAGATTATAAAATTTATTCATTGATGATATATCTTGCAATCCACTCTTAAGAGGTAAAAGAGATGCAGCAAATTAAGATGTTTAGCAAGGTACATAATTCATATAGTTAACAGATTATATATAAATAACTGCAAGCTGTATTTGCATATTGTGGGAAAGTTTGAGTTTCAAATTGGATGGATTAAATGACATCATTTTGGCTGTGGTGTGCTCTGCACATGTTTGTAAATTTTGGCAAACTTTGTAGCCTTATTTATGTACTCCATACAACACAAGTATAATCTCTTTCTAACAATTGTTTTATAGTTGTTTCCTCTTGAAAACTTTATTGTGTAAAAGCGTGCATTATAATAGTATGAAATTTAATGCTCGGGAGAGGGCATCTTAAACCTGTTTTTATCTTTAAAGTTATTCAAGTTTCTCATTTACTTCTTCCTTGTTCAGTATGATGATAAAGATAAGAACTCATCTTGATTTATCATTATGTATATTCATGCTAGTGTCTTGTCTGTTTCAGTTTTGGTATTTTTGACTTTCTAAAACAAAGAGATGACTTTTCTTACATTTTTTACTAAATTGTTATAGGATTTTTCCTCACCAGTACATGAATGTTTCTCTGACACAATCCACACATACACATTTTTGTACCTGTTGTTACGTCTGTTTTCCGTTCTGTTATTCCAGTATAAATTTTCAGATATATATTAAGACTTTGTAAAAGTATTTAGATTGGTTAAAATTGCATCATGCAACAAAGAAGACTAGAAGATATTAGTTTTTATTACAAGAGAGGAACTACTTTAATTCATGTACCCCATGTGATTTGAAATTATTTGTAAACAGTTTATAAACTCTAGTTTTGCTTATATTTCTTGAGGTTCGTTTTTATTAATAGAAGAATCGAACTTCATATTTTACAAATTTCATGAAGTCATGAAGCTAGAAATTGATTTCATACTGTGCATGAACAGCCTTTGCTTTGCTTAGATGTTTATGCAGTGTGGACTCAATTTCCAGGCTTCATGAATCCTGTAAAATGCGAAGTTCAATTCGTATATGAAGGATATTGTATGTGCATGTGCTTCTTGAACAATATTACAGCTTTATTTCTCAGAAGTAGGTTACTGTCACCATTTATTTGCATATCAGTAACCTTATTTAGTGTATATTTTGCTGATCATTGAATGTTGGGTTTTTTTCAGGCCAGTAGGTATGCAGAGAGCTCACATAATGCTGTATGGACAAACCAGTTTGATAACACTGCTAACAGACTAGCCCACATAGAAACAACAGGACCAGAAATATGGCAGCAGACAGGTGAAATATAGATCAGTATATAGTCCTAAAGTTAGATGATCTGCCATGTACCTTGCTTATCATACATATAAAACTAAAATGCCCCAAATGAGTTTTTAATGCACTAGAAGTTTTGGGGTATTTCAGTGGAATATTTATTTCTGGGACACTTAATCTCAACTGTGAGTTATTTTATGTACTTGTTTTGTTTAGCATAACTAACTAACCCTAGTTTGGCACCTAATCCCAAATTAAGGTTGATTAATCAATGGATGGTGTTGATTAAAAGGGTCTACTTGTTGAGTAAACAGTTGGGTTTTCTGCTGCTTAAACACACCTCTGACACCAGCTGCATAGCAAAACACTGTAACCATACTTCCAGAAGCACTAGCCAACTAGTTTGGTCCAAATGTAATTGTGTTTCATAGTCTTCAGAGAGGAAATATTAGGGAAAATGATCTTGGTAACAATAATAGTATATATTTGGTAAAATCAACATGTAATACTTAACATTTTTGAAACAAAACATAAAATGTACAGTAAGCAATATAAAAACAATATAAAAGATACATCAAACATTTAAGATGATGCATATATAAAGTAATACATGCAAACACATTATACAGAAAGTGACACATTACACAAGTAAAGCAATGTTGATTAAACCTTGGATTACCCATAAAGCCTTTATGGAGCTTATTTCGAGTCAGGTCCAAGATCATCATTGTAAGTTACATGCAGTAGTCTGCAGCACTCTTTTAGCATCCATTGCTGTCTTTGCAGAGATTTCCTCATTTTTCATTTTTACACATAAACACAAAAATGTCATCAACAACACAATGTAACAATCTCATATACATCTATGAAAGTGTTAGTTGACAAGTTGCTGTGTTTGGAAGAGGAGCTTTGATTAACTCATTGAAACTGCATGAAAGATCACGTTTGGTCACAGTGGCAAGAAACGTCACTTGCGCTTGCAATGATTGGATAAGCAGGTTTATGCATATTCATGAGAAGCAAGGAAATCTCAGCACAGTCAGCCATGTGTGGTAAAGAGGCACAGTGGATTAACGCATGCGGCTTGCAAGGATTGGCCTAAATCTGGTTCAAGATTTTCAGGGCAAAAACTTTAAGAATGACGTAAAAAATAAGCATACTAAAAGAAGGCATACTTAGATTATTATAAATCATACAGCCAAGATACACAGTTCAGTGACATTCAAAACTAAATGTCTACCATATGGAAAGATTTGCAAGGTTTGTGATTTTTATAATGAATTTTATTAATTCCTACATTTTGGGATATACACTTTTGAATTGAAATACAACTATACCCCGCTTAATGCATGCATCAAAAGTATGACAGATAGTGAAAATACAGTGAAGCAATTGTTCCTATAGTAATTAATGTATTAGTAAGGGGATGCATGGACACAGGCAAAAAAATAACCACAGCTAAGTATTGTATATATAAATGCAATTGAGAATATACATCAACAAAACATAAGTTTTAACATTTTTAAAGCAATTGAATGATATGAAAGTTTTTTTTAGACACTGTATAGACTTAGCACATACCATACTGTATGTAACTGTAGAGACCAGTAGTGGTCATGTGATCTGAATGTTACAAATGCAGACAAAAATTCTTGGGTTATGCCATTCTATAGCAGCTAGTTGCATTAGAGATGCTCAGGAGAGATGTGCACATCACTAGCAGCTGGCTGGGCATAGGCATGAGCGACAACGTAAAATAAATCACACTTGGCTTGTTGTGAAAAAGTGTTGTAACTATTTGCCAATGTAAAAATGAAACAGCATTGAGCAAATTGATGTATAGTAGGATGTACCAGGATTTTTAACTGTAAATGCGATTCAGATATTTGCCTAAAGTCAAATTTATAGTAATACAATGTTTTGTAACACACTGATCAGAATTTTATGTCTTAATTACTTTTGTAACACACTGATCAGAATTGTATGTCTTAATGGCTTTTGTAACACACTGATCAGAATTTTATGTCTTAATGGCTTTTGTAACACATGGATCAGAATTTTGTGTCTTAATGGCTTTTTTAACACATGGATCAGAATTTTGTGTCTTAATGGCTTTTGTAACACATGGATCAGAATTTTGTGTCTTAATGGCTTTTGTAACACATGGATCAGAATTTTGTGTCTTAATGGCTTTTGTAACACATGGATCAGAATTTTGTGTCTTAATGACTTTTGTAACACATGGGTCAGAATTTTGTGTCTTAATGGCTTTTGTAACACACAGATCAGAATTTTGTGTTTTAATGGTTTGTGTAACACACAGAATTTTGCGTCTTAATGGCTTTTGTTCAGCATGATACATAACATCTTATATTTCATTTTCTTCATAAAGAATCCTTATGTTATTGAAGTACAATGTTCCCTTACTATTGGATACCTTAGTATCATCTTACCCCCACAGGTAGACCAGAAGTATGATAATGAGCCTCATTAAATTTGGTACATTTTAGTTCTCTCATTACCGCTGGATATATTTTTTTGATGGTAGTTCTTTGTTACAGTTCATAGTATACCTTAATTTCTGTAGAGAAATGTACATCATACTTAAATATGGTACAGCCTTGCTTACATTATATGTAAATATGGTACAGCCTTGCTTATATCATACTTAATTATGGTACAGCCATGCTGACAGCATACATAAATATGGTACAGCCATAAACATAGTACAGCCATGTTTACAGCATAGACATAGACAAGTCAAATTTATAGTAATGCAGAATTCCATGATATTGAAGAGTTTGTGTTCCATAGTACCCCTCTGACATCACCAGTGGCCAGCATTTTAGTGCAATAACTGTCAAATTTACCCCTTACAAGCAGCCACACATTGGTTGTTTGCAGATTGAAATCTCACTAATATTTGTTAATTTTTCAACTCAACACATTGACATTTCTTCCAACATGCTGATAAAGTAACTTTAATCTATGCAAAGAGGTACCTAATCCAATTATTCATACTGCTGTGTGTTCCTTTGATGTTGGGTTTTGTCACTTTGATAATTACTGGCTATTATTACCACTGATAATTATTAAGATGACACAAGTGAACCACTGAGATGAAAAGTATTGTTCAGGTCATGTCAGCATGACATAGTCACCAGATAGTAAAATAGTTTGTTAGCCCTTCTGGCTTTCCTCTCATGGATTACAAAATGTATATGACAATGCACCAGATAGGAAGAAAAAAGGTAGACCACACGAGAAGTTTACTTCCTTTGTAAACACTGAGCATCTTGTGATAACTAGAAATTGCCCATGGGAGAATGAGTTGTGCCAAAATGTTGTCAGACATTCTTAGCTTAGAATGAAAAGTGAAAACAATTCATCTAAATGAAAAGAGGGTGAGTCTTTTGATCACTACTGAGAAATTTGATGTCAAAAAATTAAAATGAACATTGTCAATATACATTTAGGTGCAGTTAGTGGGAAGATGGAATCGATGGATGTAGAGGAATAGTTACAACCAGATATTTGTGCCCATATTTTACTGACAAGGGCACTTTGCTCCATGATTGATGATTATTCATAATTTTATTTTAACATTGATGTTAGTTTTGTCTCTTGCATAATATTCCTATGATGAAAACATTAAATATATAGACAATAGTTATGCATTTCATACTTTGTAGTTAATACTCACATCTTTGTGATCTTACTTAAGAATGACCAACCCCTATACAAGGCCACTTTCCTGCTGCAGAAGGGGAGGTCTTATAAGAGGGGGTCCATTGTAATAAAAGTTGCAAGTTCAGTTTAATTTACAGTCCCATCTCATTAACTTGACTACTTTATCCTTGTAACAGGATGACATTAGTATTAGGACAGTTAAATGGATTTTGTTAGAAGTTATACATATTTTTCTGATAGTTATTATTGTTTACCTTTTCGGAAGTCATTTTTGTTTCATGATTGTGCATGTCTTGTAATTCTAGATAAAAAGGTGAATGCAGTTGTATTTGGAACAGGGACAGGAGGTACTCTCTCAGGTAAGAATAATGTCTTTTTATAATTGCTTTATGAGCTTAAATAGTGCAAAGTGAAAATGTGTGCTTTGCAGTTTTTGGTCCAGGGTTTGATTCCATTTCTGATGTGCAAGGATACTGGGTTGTTGAGTATTTCTGCAAAGCTGCTGACTGCTTTGACCTTGTAGTAGTTTCAATAGGAAATTTCAAACTAATGTTGACCATGATTCATGGTATTGATTTTAAAGGCAAAATCATTTTTTCATAGAAATGCAGCATACCAGAATTCTATATATTTATTTGGCTCATTAACTCTGTTACTGGAGTGCCTTAGAATGCAGATTGTAAGCAGTAAAAGATCTCCAGACTGAGAACCATTGAGATTAGGTAAAAGTGTTGGTTTTGACAGGTTTTGGTTTATTGAGGTTCACCTAAAAATGATGTAAAATCAGTTATGTCCACTTGGTTGTAATGCAATGTGTTTATTGAATAGTGCCTGCTTTTTATGTTTTATTAATATTTTATCAGTTGATCAGTATAGTGTGCTGACACTAATTTTGTTTCAAAAGATGCATTTGTGCTTTTATGTAAATTTATATGATTTAATCAAATGTAATTAGCCAGTAAATATGAGAGAACATTGTTGCACAATTGTTCATTTCATGGTCTTTGGTGGCACTAATGTCAAACCTAAGGTTGGAGCCTTGTTTTAATTTCAGAAATCAGTTGATTGAGGGCTTAAATCTCTAGCTAAATAAATAAAAGTTGCTACAATAAGAAATTTCTTATTGTAACATTTGCAGTATTTTGCAAAATATTATCATTTAAAATTGTTTGAATAGAAAGATTAAAAAAGAAATTAAACATCACTTAAATGAATATGATGATAAAAACACTGCTGTAACTTCTTTTTCTTCCTGGATTCTGTTAACTCTCTGCATCTTTCTAGATTCAGTTTTTGATCACTGACTTTAATTTTCACTCTGTTTTAGACTCACCCTATATTTGGAATACCTCATTTATAATAGCTGATTGTTAGCAATTCATATTTGTGTCTTTTACCACAATCCTTTGAACACATTGGTTTTCATAATAAAAGTCAAAATATAAGTTGTAATCTACTTTAATTTTTTGCATTTGTAAGTCATTCGGCAACATAATCTGGGAAAAGTCAAATAAAGATTTTTTATTGATGTAATTAGATTTTGATGGTTGCCAATATATGATGACCGTGTTAAGGCTGATAAATCAGTCAAAAGCACAGAATTGGATTGTAATTAAATGCTGACAGCAAATATTTGATGACTCTATTAAGGTTGATAAATCACCATCAGAAACACAGAGTTGAATTGTAATTAAATGTGACAGCAAATATTTGATGACTCTATTAAGTCTGATAAATCACCGTCAGAATCACAGAGTTGAATTGTAATTAAATGTGACAGCAAATATTTGATGACTCTATTAAGTCTGATAAATCACCATCAGAAACACAGAGTTGAATTGTAATTAAATGCTGACTGCAGAGTATTAATGCCTTTATTGCATGGATTTTTAAAATTACAGTTATCTCTGTTTAAATTTCAGAATTTCATATTTGAGATTTGAAGCATTTAGGAAAAATATGGTGAACAATCACCAGTCACTGTAGTAATTTTGACATTCACTAATATTAACCTTAATAAATAGAGACATTCAATATTTCACATTAGTCCAATTTTGACTACAACCTTTTTTAGTTAGATGTGGTGTCAATATTTTTTTTCAAAGGCAGTTCTGTTTCAGTTTGAAGCAAGGACACAAGATACGTGCAAGATAACCAGTTTTTGTGATGGATTTATTATATTTTGATAGTACATTTAGGTACTGGACCAGTCTACACTTTAAAAAATGGTGACAGATGTTACCCGAAACAGGCTTTTAGCAATGTGACTCATGGATGTTATATGACTGAAAAATGTTAAACTTTTAAACATGTTGGATCAGAAAAGGTCAAATCCACATGGATTTTGTCCATTTGTGACAAGAATTGTAACCAGCTGCAGATCCACATTAGTAGCAAACGTAAATATAATGGCTGCTGGAGACTACTAAAAGGTTGTTTGAGGCAGACTATGTAATTGTTGATCACATTGTGGTTGTAATTTACAGGGGTTGGAACTTACCTAAAGGAAAAGAACAAGAACATACAAGTTGTTGTTGCAGATCCTCAGGTTAGTGTGTCATTTCTGCCTGTTTTTGAAAAACCATCATAATTACCTATCTCAGGTACAAAACTTGCATCCCAATTATTCATTTGCATAATAGAAATTTTGTGCATAAATTGATCTAAATGGATAATCTGATTGGATTTCACATTTCTGGTACAAACTTGGATCAATTTATAAATTCTTTTGAGATTTGTTTCAAGGATGAGATCACAGCTGATGTATATGTTTAATGCTTAACTGAATTTTGCTTTCTTTGCTTTCAATGAAAATAAAATAAGGAAAATTGATCATTTAAACACAAACTCATCTGAGAATGAAAGTTCCCTTTTGTTTGAAAACTTAGGTTTCCATTTTACAATAAGTCAACAAAAGTTGCCCTCAGATACATATATTCTAGCCTAATAAACACACCCAAAATATTTCTGGATGAAAGAAGGTAGTTATTGTACCCATTATAGATTATTGATTATAAATATGTCTAGGTTTTTGTACCCATTATAGATTATTGTTTAAAAATATTTATAGTTTTGTACCCATTATGGGTTATTGATTAAAAATATTTCTAGCTTTGTACCCATTATAGGTTATTGATTAGAAATATTTCTAGGTTTTTCTACCCATTATAGGTTATTGATTAGAAATATTTATAGTTTTTGTACCCATTATATGTTATTGATTAGAAATGTTTATAGTTTTTGTACGCATTATAGGTTATTGATTAGAAATGTTTATAGTTTTTGTACCCATTATATGTTATTGATTAGAAATATTTATAGTTTTTGTACCCATTATATGTTATTGATTAGAAATATTTATAGTTTTTGTACCCATTATAAGTTATTGATTAGAAATGTTTATAGTTTTTGTACCCATTATAGGTTATTGATTAGAAAATACTCCATAGTTTTTTTTATACTTTACAGTAAAATTAAATCTTGAAAGACGATTTGTTGAACACTTTTAGATGTATTAATTTTTCTTCTTATTCTCTCTAGGGAAGTGTATTATATAACTGGTACAAACATGGAAGGTTGGAAAGGTCTGAGGGCAGCTCAATAACAGAGGGTATAGGTCAAGGTCGTGTCACAGAGAACATGAAAGGGGCCCCTGTTGATGATGCATTTCTCATCAAAGATAAAGATGCTGTAGAAATGGTATGTAAGCTGTGCATTGTTGTAACAAGTTCATCAGTTATTTTGATCTTTTTCACAGTTGCTGACACGAAGCATGGGATTCTTGCAAACACATTAGGGAATCAAACAACTTTTAAAGCCTGATTGAGGCAGATCATGGAAGTTACCTTTGGTTCTTTATTCAAAATATTTAGAAATTATGGATATTTTGTACTTTTGTTCAAGATTTTTTTGCAGTCTTGTTAACAAAATATTTTTGTCCAAATATGTTTTTACTTCTGTTGCTCCAGAATCTAATTAGATGATCTGCTAGCAGATTTGCACAAAAACCACTTGATATACACCAACAAAGTCTGACATGTTTGTATTCATATGTAGATGATTTGATCATAATGTTAGAAGTATAATTATTGCCTTGCATATCCAGCCCTCCCAAGATAACACTGTCTGATCATAATGTTAGAATAATGTTTACTACATTGCATATCCAGCTCTCCCAAGATACACTGTCTGATCATAATGTTAGAATTATGTTTACTACATTGCATATCCAGCTCTCCCAAGATGCACTGCCTGATCATAATGTTAGAATTATATGTACTACATTGCATATCCAGTCCTCCCAAGATACACTGTCTGATCATAATGTTAGAATAATGTTTACTACATTGCATATCCAGCTCTCCCAAGATACACTGTCTGATCATAATGTTAGAATTATATTTACTACATTGCATATCCAGCTCTCCCAAGATACACTGCTTGATCATAATGTTAGAATTATATTTACTACATTGCATATCCAGTCCTCCCAAGATACACTGTCTGATCATAATGTTAGAATTATATTTACTACATTGCATATCCAGCTCTCCCAAGATACACTGTCTGATCATAATGTTAGAATTATGTTTACTACATTGCATATCCAGCTCTCCCAAGATACACTGCTTGATCATAATGTTAGAATTATATTTACTACATTGCATATCCAGTCCTCCCAAGATACACTGTCTGATCATAATGTTAGAATTATATGTACTACATTGCATATCCAGTCCTCCCAAGATACACTGTCTGATTATAATGTTAGAATTATGTTTACTACATTGCATATCCAGCTCTCCCAAGATACACTGCTTGATCATAATGTTAGAATTATGTTTACTACATTGCATATCCAGCTCTCCCAAGATACACTGCTTGATCATAATGTTAGAATTATATGTACTACATTGCATATCCAGCCTTCCCATGATACACTGTCTGATCATAATATTCAGGAGTACATTCACTACCTTGCAAATCAAGCCCACCCAAGCTACAAAGTTGATCACCTCAACTTTAGGCTTCTTTGAGCAACAGTAGTGCATAAAGGTTATTTGAAAGCAGACATCAGACTAGAGTGGTCTCCCATGTTAAGAGAAATTGGCATCAGGTCCTATCAGATGCCAGTTATTTTTTTGCTTGTGCTTAGTCAGTAATTTCTTTCTTGAGGCCTCATTAATTCAGGTCTGCATGTGCCATTCCATTAGTTTTCATGTCTGAACTCAGCTGTCTTGATCATAGATGGATATTTTGCACTGCAGTTGTCTAATTTTGTCATATGATAAATTTAATCATTGCTGTCTTAATTGTCTGCCCATTGGTCTATAGTGCTTACAGTTCATCTCAGTACTAGACCTTTCTTTGTAAGCTCTTCTAAATGATCATCTGTTCCTGGTAACATGGTCTTTTCTGTAACTTTTTCCTGGATTTATCTTAATGCATAATGTCCCCTTAATGACAAGATTGGTGGACTACCTGACTGATTTCACCTATATATGATGCTGTTTTGCTAATTACAGGTATCTTCAGCGATAGGCAGGATTAATTTGGTGTGTGCAGGAGATTTAAGCTGGCATAAAATAATCACCTTGTCTATATAAGGTGTATGGGGTGTCATTTGAACCATACTTACAGTTGTTCACTCTCACTGGTCTGAAGAGAGATGGGTGACCATCATCACCAAGCATTTGATTCAGGCAAATAAGAGAGCTAAGTGGCAGACACACAGACAAACACAAAGGATGCAGATGCCATCAGTATAACCACAGATGCCTTCTCAGTCACCTATTTCCTTATGACTGAATCACATTAGGCAGAAAGGTAAACAGTTCAGAAAAAGACCTGGCAATATATACCATTATGGATATCATGCACGATTAGTCTTGTTGCCCCTCATAGTGCTTCAAACGGAGTGTAAAAAGCACTGGGCAGTAAAAACATGGTATGATGGCCCACATGGACCAGTACTGGACAACCCATCACCACATGCAGACCCCAATGGTATTTTGCTAATCTGCTTGTAGGCTTTTCAGGCTTGTCAAAACTGATCTTGGTGCACATGGACTGGTGATCCATTCTCAGCATACAGCAACTGGTTTTCAAAGTCACATTGATTGGCTCCATGCTGGACTTAGTCTCAGTGGCGATATCTCATCAATATGAGCTTAGCCAAGGGCCTGTTATTGCAAACCCCACTGGGAAACATACCCCTCTCATTGTCAAGTTTGCTACAGGTGTTTCCAGAGACCTATACAAAACTGACATTCTCTAGCTGGAAACAAATGCTCTCTTCACAAAAATGGCAGAAGCAATTGTTCACAGCACAAAATTACCAGAATGTTACTGCTGATGTTTGCTAATTCATATGGCCAGAGGCAAGTTTTGACAAGTCATATATCTAAGCTTTCTCATTCATCACATTCAGGCACATAGCTTCAGAATGGAGATGCCAAGATTGGTTTTTAGCACTGTTTAGAAGGAGATTTTTTTAGTTAGCCTAGATTTCCAATACGTGTACCTTCATATTTACAACTTTATATTTATTCCTAGCAGTATGAAAAAAACATAAGGAAATAAATTCAGATTGTTAGAAACAATCTTATTCACCTTTTTCTTTTTCTTTCCTTTTCTTGTGCTCACTTGTGTATGGGTTAATCTTGTTAAAGGGGCACCAGTGGGGATTAGAAAAGGACTGAGAGGCATTCTTAAAAGTCATATTTTGTTGTTCATCTAACCTGAATAATGCTATCTAATCACAGAAGTTTTGCCATCGCTATAAGAAAGATGAATAAAGATCTGATTCACTTTCAAATAGAATAGAATCTGATATTATATTGTTTTATGCTCAAGTCTTTTCTGCCATTGGAACTATTCACAATTTCTGAAATAAAAATACGAAATCTTGAAGGAGTAAGGATAAGATTGCGGTATGTTCAAGAAAGTCTTTCATCTTTCTTCAAATTGATTCAGAGTATGCTTATTGTAAATACACTGTACTTGGCTTTCAGTAAAACACTGGCTTCTGTAGAATTCAATTTTGCATGTGTTGCAGATTGCAGGAAAATATTGTTATTAAGTTGCACTGACTGGTGACAGTAGACTGACTGACCAATGAAAATGAAGTTATGTTTATATGATGTTTTCTTGCTAAGACTGCAGAGTTGGTAAGATGGCTTTCTGCCTCAAAATGCAGTTGATTTACCTTGTTGAGAGAATTTTTTTAAAATTTTCATTTGGTTTAATTTAAAAGAAACATAATGACTGCTTTAATTTTACAATTAAACTCATTTTAAAATGAAATCTTGATATAAATCTTCATGGATGAAAATGGTAAATATTTATATCAGAAAAGCTTCTGATTTCATTTGACTCTTCTTTGCCATAATTTCATTGTTTCTAGATTTAGTAGTTTTTGAAGTAATCTTGATGATGTATCTTGCACCCACCATTTCTCTAAATTGTCATTTGAATAAGGCACTTTGAATGAACTTCTTTCTATGCTATATATGTGCATGCTGGCATCAGGTTAATCAGACCATACTATCAGACAAGCCATATAACACCATGGAGGCCATCTTGTATATCTTGTTATCAATATAGGGTTTTCAGCAAATTTGTTCACAATATCTAGCAACCGCTCTGCTTACCTTAGTGGTTAGAGCATCTGCCTCAGATGTGTGAGGTCTTGGGTTCAAACCCCAAAGACATAAAAATGGTACTAGCGGCTGCTTTGCTTGGTGCTCAGCATTAAGAGGTTAGTGTTATGACTGAGTGGGAGATGATGCTACGTGTCTATGGCATGATGCCCCATTGCTAGAAATCACTATAAACTGCCACACTGCAGACATCATAATGATGACTAAAAACACACACACACACATGATATCTAGCTGGTCCTAAATGAAAATGTTGCCAGTCTTACATCCAATATAGCTGCCATGATGGCATTTTCAAACTCATGTTATCTCTACTCCTACTCATACTGATATGAGGTTTTCACCAAAAGGCTTTTTCTGATGTCTGTGTGGTTCTAAATGAAGATAGCACTGATTTGAAATCCAATATGGCTGACACAGCAACCAATTTGTATCATTGAAGAATATCAGAAATGATTTCAGCACTCAACAGTCAAAATGAAGAATCAGTTGTATCTTGGATTACTGGAAATTCTGTTCAGACAGTAGAGTATCAATTCCTGAGAGGGACTCCTGTTAAATATTGGCATCACTGATACTTGGTGAATTGTCTTAATGTTTGGAATACACATGTATGATAATGCATGTATTACCCGCTTGCAAACCTTTCATTCAGTTATGATCTGAAGATTAAGCCTTGCATTTGCATGATCAGAATTAAACCTTGCATTTACATGATCAGAAGTAAACCTTGCATTTACATGATCAGAATTAAACCTTGCATTTACATGATCAGAATTAAACCTTGCATTTACATGATCAGAAGTAAACCTTGCATTTGTATGATCAGAAGTAAACCTTGCATTTACATGATCAGAAGTAAACCTTGCATTTGCATGATCAGAAGTAAACCTTGCATTTGCATGATCAGAAGTAAACCTTGCATTTACATGATCAGAAGTAAACCTTGCATTTGCATGATCAGAATTAAACCTTGCATTTACATGATCAGAATTAAACCTTGCATTTACATGATCAGAATTAAACCTTGCATTTACATGATCAGAATTAAACCTTGCATTTGCATGATCAGAATTAAACCTTGCATTTGCAAGATCAGAATTAAACCTTGCATTTACATGATCAGAATTAAACCTTGCATTTGCATGATCAGAATTAAACCTTGCATTTACATGATCAGAAGTAAACCTTGCATTTGCATGATCAGAATTAAGCCTTGCATTTACATGATCAGAATTAAACCTTGCATTTACATGATCAGAATTAAACCTTGCATTTACATGATCGTAAACCTTGCATTTACATGATCAGAAGTAAACCTTGCATTTGCATGATCAGAAGTAAACCTTGCATTTACATGATCAGAAGTAAACCTTGCATTTGCATGATCAGAATTAAACCTTGCATTTACATGATCAGAATTAAACATGATCAGAATTAAACCTTGCATTTACATGATCAGAAGTAAACCTTGCATTTACATGATCAGAATTAAACCTTGCATTTGCATGATCAGAATTAAACCTTGCATTTGCATGATCAGAAGTAAACCTTGCATTTGCATGATCAGAAGTAAACCTTGCATTTGCATGATCAGAATTAAACCTTGCATTTACATGATCAGAATTAAACCTTGCATTTACATGATCAGAAGTAAACCTTGCATTTACATGATCAGAATTAAACCTTGCATTTGCATGATCAGAAGTAAACCTTGCATTTACATGATCAGAAGTAAACCTTGCATTTGCATGATCAGAAGTAAACCTTGCATTTGCATGATCAGAAGTAAACCTTGCATTTACATGATCAGAAGTAAACCTTGCATTTGCATGATCAGAATTAAACCTTGCATTTACATGATCAGAATTAAACCTTGCATTTACATGATCAGAATTAAACCTTGCATTTACATGATCAGAATTAAACCTTGCATTTACCTGATCAGAAGTAAACCTTGCATTTACATGATCAGAATTAAACCTTGCATTTACATGATCAGAATTAAACCTTGCATTTACATGATCAGAATTAAACCTTAAAATAAAGAAGGGTGTATGTAGCAGACCTATTGTCAGACATTTGCTCTGTGCAGAGCAGTTGTAGTCAATCCAGCCTATTGTCAGACATTTGCTCTGTGCAGAGCAGTTGTAGTCAATCCAGCATAATGTTGCCACCTACAG
>JAECUM010039851.1:0-19453 GCA_016617855.1 Megalonaias nervosa | reverse complement strand
TGCCAAGTCCGGCTGGAGCGCGTGAAGTTGGGTGTGCCTGTAGTTTCCTCCCAGCGAGTGAGCCTGGCTGTGTACATGAGTTCAATCAGGTAGTCTGCTATGTTTGCGTCTTCAGATGCTTCATACGCCTTAAGAAGACCCTGCAACTCTTCATCCGAAAAAGGTGTATAGACTGGGCGACAGCTACGAGGAACAGACTGAGTGGCTGGCTTGAATATGGCTCTTTGGAAGCGGTGGTAAGCTTTCTTGATTAGGATGCAACGAGATGGTATAGTGACTATGCTAAGCTCCAATATGTCACTGTACTTTGTCCAATCTGCTTTACGGGATTTCCAACACTGCTGTGAAGAGCTGTGTATAGTCGGCAGCTGCAGTCCAATATTAATAAGTATTGGTCTGTGCTGACTGTGTGGGAAGTCATCTAGAACTGTTAAGCTTACTGGCTGTGGATGGTCACCAATGGAGCTGTCCAAACAGAGGTCCGGTGAGTAGTCCTTTTGCCATATTGCGGAATGAAAGGTCCCACGTTGCTTAGAGTCGTGACGAACCAACAAGAGGTAATTAAAATATTTTAATGTTTTTACAGTTAATCTATGTCATTCTGCTTTGCATTACTACCGATAATAAAATTCTCTCTCTCTCTTTAGACCACACCAGTACACGTGGTAGATTATATTAATCTTACATATGCGCAGAGAGAGAGAGAGAGAGAGAGAGAGAGAGAGAGAGAGAGAGAGAGAGAGAGAGAGAGAGAGAGAGAGAGAGAGAGAGAGAGCGTGGCGGCCTTTGGAATTTTCATATTTAATTAATAATAAACATTATAATAGGTTTAAGAAACAACGACAGCAGCAACAACAACAACAATGCATTAAATACATTACAGTATGTGTTCTTCTTTACAAACAAATTTACCGTATAGTGTTGACAGGCTATTACAACTTTGTATGATTGATTATATAAACACTGTAGATAAATCGCATGGAAAATGTACACATACCGTTACAACGAACCAAATCCGTGTAGGTTACTTGGAGGAAGTTTAGTTTCAAGGTTTTCATGCAGCCCAAATTATTTTTCTATCTTTCTTCAGATTTTTGCGTATTTTCTCTTATGCATGAGAGAGGAGAGGGAACGGAAAGCAGAAAGGATTGCGATGAAATTGTGTACCATGTTAAATTCATTTAGAAAACGGGGATTAATAATAATAATAATAATAATAATAATAATAATAATGAGGACTTTATATAGCGCCTAATCTTTAGAAGCTCTAAGCGCTTTAAAACATTAGACAACACCTAAAAAACATATATAATGATATGATTACAAAAAACAAACACCATGAACTTAGAAAACAGAAAACATGCAGAAAATATTTAAGGTAAGGAAACATTAGGTCTTAAAGTCTGTTCTTGCAGTCGAAATAGGTGAGTTTTCAGAGCGCTCTTGAATGAGACCACTGTGTCTTTCTGTCTAAGACATTTTAATATATTTTATCGTTATTTTCATACGTCTCTAATAATTAATGAGTGGAAATTCTTCATTGATTTATAGGCCAAGAATCGACAGCACTCAGAATGTTATATATGCTTATTACTGGGCCATGGGCGGATCACAATAGTACTGGAATGTCAAATTGCTTTATACCGGCAAATTAAATGCCATGTTAATTTTAATATATATATATATATATATATATATATATATATATAGTAGTATATATTAGTATATATATATATATATATATATATATATATATATATATATATATATATAGTCGATTTTGACAAATGTGAATAAAACAGCTTTAAAGACTTTTCGAATAAGCTAAAATTGTTATCCAAAAATTTAGCTTTTTTGTCCCATAGCTTAAATTTTAAATTGATTTCTTTTAACCTTTAACTAATGTCAAATGTTAAAGCATGTACATCCAAATTTATTGGCGTTTTGCTCTTAAAAATGTTATGGAAGAAATTAGCTCACCCAATTCTCCAATATTCCTGACTTTTAAAATTTTACCCTATACATTTCAAATGTCCCTCCCTGAATCTGATTTATTAAATTATTCAAAATAATTAAAAAAAATCAAAGCCATCGCATCGCCTGAGGTGAGATGCCGCTTTTGTATATCCATGAAAATTTTTGTCTCAAATTTATTATGCAATGAACATAACTTGTGTAAAATAAAAGCAACATCTCTAGAGATGATTAAACTTCAAAAAATTAATTAGACCTCTATTATATATGCGTAATTTAATTACTTGTGTGCTAGTTTTAAATTATTTTATTTTATTGTATTGCATTACATGTTATTGCAATGATAACCTTATTCACTGGATTTGACATTTTTCCAGAAAATTCAGTTCAATTCTGTTTGTCCTGATAAACAGGTAGTAGTAGAAACATTGTAGCTAATTGGTGACCTAGATTCAGAGCCAATTTCAAGTTTGGAGTAAACAACTTTTTTTATTTTTCAATCTTATAGTAAGGTTTGTTCAGTAGAATCAAATCCGTACCTAGCGTACGTGATAATCGGCATGCAATGTTTCTACCCCGCTTGGAGGAAGTGATCACGTGATAATATACGGGGATCTGTTTGAGTTGAATTTTTCTATTTTTCGGAATTAGTGATTTATTTTCCCTGGAAAATGCTAGTGCTCATCAGAATTCTTGGACAAAAGCATTTATCAAAATTTATTCAGGAATTCTAAACTGGAATATTATTTCTTTGTGATTCAACAAAGAACTGTTGACAATTCAGGACAAATCTGATCATCGAAGACGTCATCGTTTTCCATCTTGGAATTTTATCGGGATTCGAACTGTGATTCACTTAGAACTTTTTATTGATAGGACGTATATTTTTTTAATTCTTGGATTAATTTTTGGATTTCATTCATAAACCGTAAGTCCTTTTTCTCATTTTTACCTTGTTTTTCTAGGGAAATACATTATTTGTTAAAATTTACAAAGCTTGTTGGTTTCACTCTTTTCTTTGTTACTTTTGTACGAGCCTAGACGTAACACCTGAAAAATTAATTAGGACAACAAAACACAAGGATAAGAGGATAGCTCATCGCACGACGAGGCGAATAACCCCTCGAAGAGGTGGAACTCACCATGCTGTCCAATTTTATTATATTAAAATTCCGTAAATCTGGTTTTAGAAGTTTCTGCCTTCAATCGTTATGAAGAATAGTTTAACTTACATAACTCTTTTCTCCCTTGGAAACAGTTACAGAAGTCGTGAACCCTGAGATTGTGAAAATTATCTCGCCTCAAAGCTTTTGAATCTAGGCTTGATATCCGATATCTTTTAAATTATCTAAGTATAAATTTTTAGCCAGCACATGTAATAACTATACAGTTTTAGACAGTATCTCACCTGTAGAAAAATGCCTTTAGTTGTTTATTCAGACCATAGGTAACATATCTACCGACATTCCCAATTTCTAAGTCAATCCTATTAATCATACCTCCCATAGATGTCGATTTTCCCAATTGGACTACCTTGGTTATTTACGAAATAAGGATTGACCGAGAAGTTGTGAATGCAGCGATCTATTTTATTATTCTCAACTTCTCCGTCAATCCTACATGCAGTATAATCATAAAAATAATCGAGGTGGTCCGAATACTTTAGGATTTATGTTTTGCGCATAAATTTCCAGCCAATAAAATATATGATTTTTCTGTAAAATACATCCGATAAATCTTCTCGTCTCACATAAATAGTGGAAGATATTCCAATTGATGATAAATAAGTAACTTTGTCTTGCCGTTTTCTTTATCTAAGCAGGGGCGGATCCAATGGATGGGGTAATCAGGTAATATGCTGGTTCGAGTAGTTTTACTAAGTCTGCAGACTTAAATGTAAATATCACATGCTAATTTATTAATTAATTAATAAATTAATTAGTTTTCTCCACCGTGTACCAGCAAAGCGGATCACGGAGGACGAGGAAATGGTCGAGTGCTAAAATTAAATAAAAGTACCAGTATCAGGAAAGTCGCCGTCCCTTGACTGTTATACAGCTTGCTAATATCCGCGTTTTTGGCAATCATAATCATATTGACTTTTTCTGCAAAAATCATGGCTACTAAAAGACAGAAACTCTATATTTACTTTTTTATTTATGTCTACTGACTGTTAAAATGAACAGTATTAGCCTTCTCCAAAGCGTCCTTGTGTTGGAAGCAAACACTGTGTTTGTTGAACAGTATATGATCTTCTTTGGCATTTATTTATTTAATTTATATACTATTAATGACATACAAAATATTCTTAAATTGTTTGAAAGGCTACTAACTGCGATACATTGCTTCAGAGAGAGAGAGAGAGAGAGGGAATGTATCCTTTGCTATCTAGTTGACATACGTTCCAAAATAAAATCTAGCTTCAGTCTCATTGTTATACATAACGTGGGTGACAAAATTATGCGTGTAAAACATAACAATGTTGAAAAAAATTATTTACGGCAAAATCTGTCTTAAATGTCATCTTTACTGAGTGCACTCAGTATTTCCTAATCCTTTGAGTTAATTAAGTTTTAAATAGAGGCTTACCCCTTGTGAGGAACCAAATGTTTAGCAAGATCATTATTCACACTTCCTACAAGTAACTGCTTCCAATTTTAGTACACTTTTGAGTTGACATTAAAATCAATACAAAATATTAAATGTTGAATTTATGATAATATAACGATAAAACACAGGTGTCCTAAATAGGGATATGCTTAGTATATATTTGAGTATTTTTGTTACGAAGGTAAAACGTGCTATTTCACACGAAAAACGGCTTTTTATTCGTTCTTTCGTTTGAGTGATGATAACGTCTTGCAAAACAGATTTCTAACAAGAGCGTTTCTGTACTGTTATGCTTTAGAATATGTCAATTTCAGTACACGAGAATTAGGCAGACAGTTTAATAATATAAAAAAAAACAGTTGATAGATCATTACTGAAATAATAAACACAAGTGCATGTACGTATTTACTAGATTTTATGTGTTTTCCATTCGTCTGTGGGCTTTATTTATGCCCATCTCCAGATTTCATTAGAATATTTGAAAAAAATATACTTGATCTGGAACATATACACAGTGATGCACAATATTTTACGCAACGTTTGCCTAAGTCACACACTGGAATCATCAATTAACCAATAATAAATAGTTTCTTTTTTATGTTTAACTTCCGAAACGTAGACCTTTTAAGTCTGGAAAAATATTTGGTATATTCTGTTACAACTATACCGGTTAAAAGTGAGTGGTCTGCTCCACATTGTAACAATGAATGACAGACGAAACGAAATGGCAGCTGACAGCTGGCTGTATAATTTTAAAGGAGAAGTGAATGTCACAGAAACTTCACAGAGATATAAAATTTTCATATGTCTATCGTTTCAAAGCTCTTGTGTAATTTTGAACAACAAGGAAATGTAGAAAACTGTGGTATCCTTAGGTCATTAAGTATAGGGGAGATCGTTAACTTTCGAGAGTGGTGAAGAAAATCAAACGACAGAGTTTGAGAGTGATTACGGATAATTACAACTAATATGCATCCAAGAAGTGTACCTGAGGACGGTTCCGAGCTGACTGCATGACTAGGATTTAAAGAAACACGGAGTTCTGGTAATAGTAGAAAAAAATACATGAAGTGGTGCAAGGAAAAGAGTCATCTCACGGTTGAAATATATTGGAATAAAATAAGATGAGACCCAGCCTGTCATCATTGATGAAAACAGGATGTTCTTGTAGAGAACCAGTCAAGAAGCGTACAGACCCAGTGATTATAGTTACATGGAAACAATGTCATGTTAGGTACCATGTTTTGGGGCCGTATTAGTATCACAGAATGGACATTTTGGTCGAAAATAAGGGACAGTTTAATCGCGAGATGTACATTGATACCCTTAGCTCCTGTATGGTCTGTCATTGGTAAATATTTAGGAAATTTACAAATTCGTGCATGCAACCAGAAATGGCCATCACGGTCACCCATCTCAACATAACTAAATATATGTGGCATATTCTCAAGGTCAGACATAGAAGATCTCTGCATTCAGTTAACCCGGCGAACATCTAACGAATGCGATACAGACCATTCGACATCGAGCACTGCAGACTCCATCAAAGCTTTATTCCACACTATTCCCAAGAGACATAAAGAGGCCTTATTACGAAATACTGAGAACTCCAGGTAAGTTCCGTTCTTAGTTTTTGAGTTATTTTGTTTTAATTGTGTATATTAAATGTTCATGACGTTAATCGTCTCCATCATTGAGGCGAGTCATTTGTTGTTCGTCACATTTCTTAAACACATATTTGTAAGTACTGTAGGATAGTGGACTGGCATATCCACCGGGTTTAAGCATGTGCACTAAAAAATATATTTCAAACTTAAGTAAATAAGAAAATAATAAGAATATAAAGTAACTCAGAAGATATTCAATACCATAACGCACTCGAAAAAGTCCTTAGTCCTATATACATACAAGGAAAGACGTTTTGATTCTTTTACCCTTGTCATAATAGTTAATATTTTCGTTGTTCCTAGACCTACATCGATTCTGCAAAGGTTGCACTTTGTGGTGTGGGTGGGGGTAAAGTATTTATAGTTACTGACTTTAACGTTGACTAAGTTCAGTCTTTACCATAGTTCTTTCAGAGAAAGTAAGCATGGTATCCTTGTTTACATCGCAGAGTTATGTATATATCTAGAAGCTGATTCATTCAAAAGAGAAAGAGAATTCTGTTCTTTACTGTCATTAAAATAAATTAAATAGCAACGAGTAAACAGAGAACAAATCAACAAGTAAAATAGTATCTGTTACCAATTACATCGGATACCATTCCATTAAAGGTTACATCCATAAGAAAGATGGTTTTGTTATTTTTTAATATTTATCTGTGGTAGCATTCGAGCTTAAAAATATTTCCAGGGCTAAACAACACCATATCCGACGTGAACCTGTTTGTTCGGAAACATAACTATTAAACCAGCAAGATGCATACACTTTTTTTAAAAACCATTTTAATCGTATAGGAAATATGAAATCTGCAGTAATTTAAGGGTTCGTTTTAAAGTCCTTTGTCAACGATATTTGAACTAAGCGTAATCATACCAGTTCCCTTCTGACACCGCTGAAAAATAAATGCATGCATGTCGCTGTTTTCAAAGATATTTACAATATATAATTTGCCGTGAGTAGCGTCTGGATTCTCTTTTTAACCCTATTGTACAGTACTTAAAGAACACATGGGCAGGACCATTAAGAATGTGTTGACAGGTGGGTGGGGGTAGGGAAGGTGTTAAATACTTATTTTAAAACAATGAATAGACAACGGAACCATTACCGAATCATTTTTCTACAATGATGAGAAACCACAAAAATGGCACGATGAGGGCTGGGGGAATCAAGACAGCAACTCGTACTAACTTTTATATTCAACGTAATCTAAACTGAAATGGCTCTCGGTTTCGCAACATTTTATTACGCATTTATAAACCCCTAACACAAATTAAGGAAGAAGGTAGATACATAAAGAATACTCAGTGATATACACAATAGAAAAATATATACTATTGCCAATAATACAAAATAATAGACTGCTTTGGAAACACTGACTGCTTTTCACACATCGACTATTCACAAACCATCACAAGATTTATTCCATTATTTATCAAAAAGTCATAGAAAATTGTCATTAGATGACGTAATCACCTATAGCAACGGAAGACAAATTGCCAATTTGGAACATTTAAAGAATTCACTAGTGTTATGTATATTTAATTTAATTGTTTGTCTGTTAGTTTTAAATTTGTTTTATTCCATTACATGCTATTTTAATGTAACATTGTTTACTGGACTTGACCTTGTCCAGAACTGAGTTCAGTTCTGTTTGACCTGATTGACTTTTTTTTTTTATTTCATTGATATAAACAACTAATAATAGCTTCATTGTCCTCTATTGGTATGTGTTCATTGATCAAATTATTATTCAGGTAAACATGTTGATTTGGGTCAGGGTTTTGGGGGATTCCAAAGTGAATTTTATAGGGTATTATGTTTTAAATAAACAAGGTTCATTAAATCATGTTAGAAAGTTTTCTTCCATTAGATAATGGTTGTTGTTAGAAATGCTATGACCTGAGTTCAAACAGAGAACTATATTCTCTTGTGATTCTGAGGATTTTACCAGTAGTGCTTTAACATCTAGCACTTTGGATTATATTATGTTGTGTCCAGTTTGGGCTGAATTTTATTTTCTTTAAATTATTGAATTCAAGTGATTATTATCTCTGGAAATACAAAACTGCTCTGACAAAATTCTTGAATAAAGACATTCATTGGAAATTATACTGAATTCAAATCTAGTATAACATTTCTGTGATTCAACAATAGACGGTCCATAATGCATTTCCCGTTAATTCGCCCACCCATTAGCATTTTCTGCGTAATGCATACTTGATGATGTTCTGCATTTTAACATTTCAACAAAAGTCAATCATAAAAACAGCCTAAACCTTTTTAATTTTGAACGCAGTCATATAAAACTAAAGATTCAAGATGGCAGTGACGAACGATAATTTAAAATGAAATTGTATCATATTCTCTCGCGGCCTGATCTAAACTAATCGTTATTTTGTAAAATTATCATGTTCGTGCAAGCAAAGAAATTAATATATATGTTACTTCAAAAGGGAATAAAAGAAACAGTGTGTGTGTGTGTGTGTGTGTGTGTGTGTGTGTGTTATGGAATTTTAAAATAGCTTTAACAATCTGAGTCACATCAATACGATGTCTGTTCAGTGTTTCAGTGTTTTCCTGGAGAACTATACATAACTGAATGAAACGTCAAGCGTTAGGGGTATTGTCTATTAAGTCCATTATTTAATGTTCTAAAATGTCATACATCAACTAAAATATGAATACTAACAAATATGTCCTCACTACCAGACATTGCTCCTTGGGGTTTTGTACAGTTTGCATCTAACTATATTCAGGTTTCTGGTATCTATCTTTAATCTACTTGTGCAATCAGGAGTTTGAAGATAATAATATATGTGGTGCTACATGGTTACATCAGAGTAACTTTTCATTAAAGTATAACATGCCTCAAATCATTTTGGTGTATATGATCAAAATGCATCAATAACAAAAAATAAATGAAATCATATCAATCAAGTAAGCTTTAACATGTATGCGTCCAGAAATTACAAAAACTATTGTTGTTGCTAATTAGTTTATTCCTGTTTACAGAACATATGACCTTGATTCTAAGGTATTATCTCTGAATGATATAATATCTGATTTGCTATACCACATTTGGCACAATATGATATAATCTACGCTCCCTATTTATATCCTTAGTATAATCCTATAGATAAGTGCTCTAAAGTCAAGCAATACCATATTTATCAGAAGATCAATTTTAATCTACAAAGGTAGAAAGAAAAACAGAAAAAGCAAGAACCTACCTAATATTAGCAAGCAATGCAAAATAGAGAAAATAAACACAGAAAAAAAGAAATATTAATTATCTCCTTTCACAGCAAATGTAATTAACAAATTTAGACGATTTTGCTACAGAAAGCATCCAAATGAGAGAGAACGTTTGTCCTAGTGCTCTTGCAAATGGTCTGTTACTCACATATCAGCAGCAATCACAGGCAGTTATGGGCCTCTTTATTACATTTGTTAATAATGTCATGCCATCTATAAACTTTCTATTACCCTTGATTAACCACTGTCGGGGATATTAATGTGATAATTTAAATTTAATCTAAGGTATACAAATTATATAACTCAAAACTTGTAAAATAAATTTGTTTTACAGTAAATAAACTTTAACCATTGGTAACCGATCTTACTATTCAAGATGTACCTTGTGTATACGGTGTCCTATCTTGTTTCTGCTAATAACAAAACTAAAGTAAATAACATTTAATTACCTTGCTTACGTCTGAAACAGGTTCAGAATTTTCTGGTGTAACGTTGTAGCATAAAGGATATTTATTATGGTTTCAATTTTAATTTTTGTCTTTTGTTCAAAATTTATTGTTCCAAAAATTATGAACTGATTATCTTGTAACTTTGACCTTTCTACAACGCTTTCTACCACTTTCATGGTCAAATAGTGAATGTTCCCAACACACCCTTGTAAAGTGGTTGGCCTTGCTTACATTAGTTACTTCATTTCTATACATATAGCAGGGCCCCGAGTGGCCGCTTGGTCTAAATCGCTCTCCGTTACGGATCACTACCATCTCACCTCTGTCTGCGTGGGTTCGAATGTTGTTGTAGTTTTTAACGCCATTTTTCAGCACACGATAGGCTATACATGGCGGCCAGTATTAAATGTTAACTGCCAATTAAAATCAGCTCTTTGACTTTTTATTGGAATCACTCAGGTACAGTAAGGATAAAATTGCAATAAAACATTTAACTTGAATTCGGAGTGTCCGTACTTAGTACTGACCAGTTTTGTTTCTAAATTGTAGCACTATATGTCGCAACATGCATTTAGACAGCGTACATTTATTTTACCCCATATAGATCGATAGACGTTTGTTTGGATCCCAAGAATAGGTGAATCTTAAGTCTTTCAAAGGTTTGAATAAAGTATATACTGTAAGATTAACAGATTAACATGGCATCTGTATCTATATCAGTATATCCATGGGTTTTGTTTTTTTCCAGATGCTTATATCCACCATCATGAGCAATATCAGACCGTCCTCTAAGAAACTTAACTATTGCATATGATCAGCAGCATGCATTTATTATTATAATTATTAGATGATTCAACATCTCCAATAATGAAATCATAAACATGATGATTTTAATTTTATGTAAAGAATATTAGAACCAAGTGTATTCAGACTAAAGACTTTCCATTACCTCAGGAAAATCAGTGAAAATCATCGTCATTTTAACCTTAGAGTCAAATGATGCTAAAGAAGATCTGGTCGGTTCTTTTCACATTGTCCTACCGATATTTGGGGGTGTCTACATATCAAAAAGCCGAAGCGAAAGCAATCAGAACAGTTCCATTTTTCAACAAAATTATTCACTATGTGAAAGCTTCGAAATGTGGGGAACTAAGTGAAACCAGACAACCCATATAGCTACTTTCATACTGAATTTATTCTAGTACCAGATTGCCTAGGGAACCCCGAGTGGCCTAGTGGTATAAAGCGCTCTTCGTTACAGATCACTGCCGTCTCACCTCTGTCTGAGTGGGTTCGAGTCTCGGGCTCGGCCATTGTGGGTATGTGAGAAAGTTTGCCTGTAGCATCTCGTGGGTCGGTGCTTCTTTCCGGGGTTTTCCCGGGCTCTTCCTCCACCATTTATACTGGCCGCCATTTATAGCCTATCTTGTGCTGAAAAATGGCGTTAAACCCTATAACAACAATAACAACAACCAAATTGCCTAAACGGATTTCTGTAAAAACTGAAATGTCTCTCACTCTCACTCTTGTAATATTCTGTCATGCATCCATTGCATCTCAATACAGAATGAAGGCAAATTCAATTAGTTCATTTATGGACATGAACAATATACAAACTTCACACTGTTGCCGATGATGCTATTCAGTGAATTGCTTCGTCGACGGAATATATTTACAATCACTCTAGCGCTTTTTCAGAATCAGTTCTTCAATCGTCTGTTAGATAAGCTATACAGAAGATGGTCATAAACAAATCAAACGATGTTTAATAATGTTGATTAAAAGTATTTGCAGAGTGTAAAAGGTCAGATGGATTCGAAGTAAACAAAAATGAATAGTCCAACTCAATGTGGATCTTCACAAATTCCCATATATCTCCGCTTATTTCCACAATGAACATTCAGTAAATTAAACTAAAAATGATGAAATATTACATTTCGTAGATACTGGTAGTACATAGTGTCACCATGAAAATCGTGGTCAATTGTAGTGCAACCTGAGATAACAAGGCATTTTCTCAAGGTGACAGTAGGCGTTATCTGCATTCCAGAAATGTTTTATTTACGTAAAGGCTAATTTATCTAATTTGCTTTCAAATTTTATAACCTCGTCTTTCTGACTAATGTTCGATTCCGTTCATATGTTTTATGTACGCCCTGTTGGTGGAACGGTGGACATATATTTACAAATAAAATCCGTATGTATGTATGTATGTATGTATGTATGCATGTATCTATAAATTCATGTAGAATTTATTATTATTTTAACTGTCAGTTATAAGCTACATCAGTGTGATTCACAAGAATTACCTCTGGCCAGGGAAAGCTAGTTTTGCTATGAAATATTAACATTTTATAGGACGAGAATATTTCATACATATGTGTCTTACACATCAATCAAATATCTGCCTCATTCAGCAGTGATTGGCATTATTTGAGTCTTGACGAGGAGCAGTTATTTCGACGTTTTAGGCGATACTGTTTTAAATGTGTGTGTTTGGTGTCTGTTGTTATTGTTGTTGAATCTTCAAAATGTCGTTAACAACATGGATAACAACATGGTCAAAAGTTCTTATGTACTTATTTGGAACAAACAATTTTTATCAGGGTTTCATTTTGAATGTTTGCCTCTTGTTTGAAATCGCCTGGAAAGACAAATCATGGCCTGGACTGGTTTTCGGTTGAATTTATCTAAACATTAACTCCATTTGTTTTGTCATGTTTTGTGAAAGCTACCTTAAAAGATACTTATATTTAAGGGATATTTGACGGTAAAGGACACTTGCAGATATTTAAAAGAGTAGCAAGAGGGGGGTTGTTTGCAGTTCTCATTTCCTTTGGTTAGCTGTATTTCACTTTGCTTTTTCTGATGTTAAGATTGAAAATGGGATAATCGCAAATAAAGTAATAACGTTCTGTTGCTTAAATGATCCAAAAGGAGTAAATAGGCTTGTGCTATATGCATAGATTGATAATATGTACTCACAAGCTGTAATTTTATTTAGAAACAAACTTACGGATATAGTTATTCCCACACTCGTACGAGCGTGATATTTAATCTTAACGCATCAAAGTTTTGCTATCAAAAAGGCTTTTGGAAATCTTTAAATTCCAATCGTTTCATAAATTTCTAAGATCGGGTACGTCAACATTATGCAATGCAGATATAATAAAATACTTCTCTATAGATACTGAGGACACAGTAAATAATGTGCAGATTAATTATAAAAGTTAAGATAAAAATAGCACTGAAATATAATTGCAGAACATGTCCAACTTTCTTTATATGTAGATATTTTATTCCTGTTCTATGTGTGTTTTTATTTCTGCCCATTTCGATTAAGGTCTCCTTACAAATAGGAACGACATATTAATATATGCTAATGAATTCTACGTGTAAGTGAGTTTGCGCTATGAATGGTGTGTAGCTTAGCCGAAAGTCAAAGCTTGCAAGTGCGAATTAATAATTAAATACATACACGAGTGTAACAAACAACTGTAAACACATACACGAGTGTAACAAACAACTGTAAATGAATACACAAGTGTAACAAATAACCGTCTTTAAGTGCAAAGTACATGCATGAATGCAAGAATCAAATTCTACCTAGTAAAAAAAAATACCTCTGTATGGAGGACCACAATTTTAATCCCCCCCCCCATTCTTTCAAACGCTTCTCTAAAGTGCACAATACTAAATATTTAATAACCGCAAGGTAGTTACTGACATTGTTACGGTATTCACTGGCATGATCATATCGAATGTTATAGTTTAAATCAATATCAATATAAATAAAAAATCTATATTTTACTCTTTTATTTGCATCTATTGACTGTTTACAATTACTAACATCAGTCTTCAAAGTAATTTTCTGTTGGTGATACCAGTAATGAATTATCGATAGTTTTATAATGCTATTTCGCTGAAAATAATACGTTTATTCAGATGCCTGAATAATTCGAGCATGTCTCTAAAATATCCATAGAGCAACTAAATAGATTCTAATATGAGATCCAAAATTGTAACAATAAACTGTGTCAGTCCGTAAATGTATGTACGGATGTATGTATCCATTAGTATGCATGTGCGTTCCATTCATCTGTATTTATTTTAAATTTGCCCATTTCTAGAATTTTAAGAAATGAAGAGCCGATATGGACTATATACAACCGGAAACATACTCGGAAGTACAGAAGGAAGTGGAAGTACGATTGCCTCAAGTATATATATATATATATATATAGTATATATATATATATATATATATATATATATATAAGTTACATATATATATATATATATATATATATATATATATATATATATATGTTATATATAATGCTCCAATAAATAGCAAAATAATATTTGTACATATGTTTCAAATCGTAAGTAAATGACAAAATATTAGATCCGAAAATGGCAAGAAATCCACTTTCACTTTGCAGTCCAATTGGCAATGATCATTACATATATACACATGAACATCTTTTTACCTTTACCTTGTGAACACATTCATTTGAATTGATCTATAATGACTTTGCAGAAAGAGTATGTATTAGGCGGTCTTTTATTTGCAATTACTGACCACACTAATGAATAGTTTCAGTCTTCTCTGTGGTCTCATCCGCGGACACCAAAGAATGTTTTGTTGAAATTTGAATAACCCACGTGTAGCTTAATTTAGAAATTCATACAATAAGCGTGAGTTCTTTGAATCAAATTAGCCATCATAATATAAGAACTAATACAAGAAAACGTGCAGAAGAGTATATAGTATATCATACATAATTACCGTCAACGAAGTGAGCAACGCAATAAGAGCTAGAGGAAAGATAAGTGTTAGGAAAAAAGAAAATAAATCGTGGTTGTTACCTCCTGAAAGTATTCATTTTCGGAGAAAAATTGACCTGAAAATTGTCTAACTTTGTGAGCGTCTTTGTTTTATAAACATATACTTAACTAACTAGGTACCCGAGTGAGTAATTACGTACATATTTGGCTAGACTGCATTGAACATTAATGTGATTGTGAAGCGAAACCGTGTTGATCAGAATAGGATAATCTCCTTTTAAATAAAGTATATATTGTACGGAGTTACATAATATCTGAATCAATATCAGTATATACCATTCCTAGAAATATTACAGCAGTCGTAGTAATGATCCTATAGGTTACTGTTGATTTCCCCTCTTAACATCAATGGTTTTCGCCTCTTTTCAGATGCTTGTATCCACCATGAGCAACATGAATAAAATCCATCCTCTGGAAAACACAACTGTTTCATATAACCAGCAGCAAGCATGCAGTTTTTAAATTTCTGGAAAACAGAAAGTCTCCAATAATGAAACAATTAACATATCAATCCAATGTAAAGGATTTTTGAACTAAGTTCATTCGCACTAACGCCTTTAAGCTATCGCTGTCAGATCAGTGAAAATCATCATAATCTTAACTCTTCAGTAAAATAATGAAAACGTATTTCTCACAAATTCTATTCACAACATCTTAACAATATTTGGGGATGTATAAATATTACAAAACTGAAGCGCAAAATGACTAGAATAGATGTTGTTTTTCAACAAAATTATTCACTATGAAAAAGCCGCGAAATTTGGTGAATTTGGTGAAGTCAGATAACCTCATATAGCTCCTTTCATACTGAACTTAATCTAAAAGCCAGATGGTAAAAATTATTTATGTAAAAATTAAATGTTTCTCAGTTTTGTAATATTCATTAATACTTTTACTTCATTGTCAAACAAACTACAAATCATCCCATCAGTTCATTTAGAGTCATGTAAAATATTTAAAACTCACACTGTTGCCGGTAATAATAAACTATGAATTATTTTCTCTAAACATTCTATTTATTATCACTCGAGGGGAGACATTTATGCTGCATGGTAATATTCAAATAATCATGATCATGTCATGTTCTCACTCCTTCGTCAATTATCTGTCTGTCTGTCTGTCTGTCTCTCTCTCTCTCTCTCTCTCTCTTATATATATATATATATATATATATATATATATATATATATATATATATATATATATATATATGATTTAATTGCAATATAAATGCAGAGCGTCGTGAAAAATATGCTACTGGAGACAAGTGTGTAATTAGATGTCTGACCTATATCAATATTTATAATCTGTCACCATGCCTGCAGGGAAAATTGGCAATAAAAATGTTTATCTCTCCCACCTCTCTCATGGCAAAGATTTTAAAATATAAGATTTGCATTTATTGGTTATTTTCCATCACGGGATCGGGAAGGCGGGACTATAAAGAGAAATCACTGGTCAATTTGTTACCATCCGTCATGTATTGTAGTGATTTCAATAAATAAAGGTTGATTGCTTCTCTTCTTAGTCAGGTGCCTCGGTGTTAGTGAATGAGACGGTAAGTCTAATTATGCTTATCTGATAAAAGGGCGATGTTAGGTGATTATAAAGTTTAGATAATCAAAAGCGTAATCAAAACTTTCACAGCTGGTTTGACAAGCGATAGCTATGTATTAAATTAACTACAGTAGGCAAACACAACTATGGTAATGATTCCTGTAATATGCTCTTTATCTTCAACTTTCTAAAGCGTTTAATAGACTTCGTGTAAAAAGCAGCCAAAAAGAGTGACGGTAATACCACATGTTACTGTTAGTCACCTTTATTCTGAGACAGAATGAATGTTTAAGTGGTTAAATACGGTTAGTTACAAGGTGGATAAATTGGCAATAGAAAGACATTCCAGTAGCCTGCATAATTTACCCATTGAGAAGCAGTTGTTTCAAACAAAAGTGTACCCACCTCCTCTGAATCCATTTACATTGCACTGATCATGCCACTAGACGCTAGATAGATAGATAGATAGATAGATAGATAGATAGAAAATACAAGCTTTTGTTACGACCATGTAGTTTAATTACACGTGTGTTAAAATTTGAATTCTTTCTATTTCATTCTTATTTCATTATTGTAATTTTTATTGTGATGAAGATTATGTTCGCAGGGTCTGACATTTTGATAGAAACATCGTGTTTATTTAGAACGTAAATGTGACTCGCGTGAGCACGATGTTTGCATGTCATATTTTGTCGATTCAAGTAAACAGTCGGCAAAAGCTACGTAAATGATTGGTTGCGACCACGGTCATTTCTAATAATACTTGTTGACATTCTGTACTACGATGGAGAGATTTCGAAATCGCCATGTGTTCTTCATGCGTGTACATGAAATGACGTTTTAGTTCGCCTTAAATACTCAGGTACCTGCGAAATATTCAGAGAGAGTCACATTTTAACACCTTGTAGAGTTCTAATACCTTGAGAAGAAGATATTCTTTTGTGCTGGAAAGAGTTGTTTGTTTGTACGTATGTAGAACGACTGTAGAACAAGTTGTGTTTTTGTTATGGATGATAGCTGTACTTCATCTACCTTTTAAAAAATAATTATTTTCCCTGGAGAACTATACATAACTGGCTTTGGACAAAGACGTTTAGTGAAATTGATTCAAAATTGGAACTGTGATTCAAAGTGAAAATTCTGGACACTTGTGTAAAACCTTCGTCTGACGTCATCATCCGCCATCTTCGAACGGAACTGAGATTCAGACTACTTCAATTAGAACTGTTTATTGATAGGACGTATGTTTTTCACAATTCAAGGATAAATGTTTTGACTTTCTTCGCAAATCGTAAGTCCTATTTCATATTTTCACCTTTTCACCGTGTTTTCTAGGGAAATAAATTATTTTTGTTAAAACTTACAAAGCTTGTTGTCTTCGCTCTTTACTTTGTGTTACTTTAAACGAGCCGATACGTAACCCTTTAAAAAGTCTACTTTATCACACAGGTAGCAGAAAAACATGATATACTCGATCATCGTTTTGGTAGTGCTTGGGTTACTCAGCACTTGTCCGATAACCAACCTCATTCACGGAAGATTGATATTCCCAGGACCACCAGGGCAACAAACTGGATATGGATCTATTTTTGGTCTTTATTCTTTCACTGACTACCTACCTATTTGAATTCTTTTCTTTTTATCTGTCTGTATATGTTTCTGCATGCATGCTTGCATATGTATGTATGTATGTATGTATGTATGTATGTATGTATGTATGTATGTATGTATATATATGTATGTGTATGTATGTATATGTATTTATGTGTATGCATGTATATGTATGTATGTATATGTATGTATATGTAAATATGTATATGTATGTATGTATATACATATGTATATGTATGTATGTATATGTATGCATGTGTATGTATGTATATGTATGTATGTATATGTATGTATGTATGTATGTATGTATGTACGTACGTATGTATGTATGTATGTATGTATGTATGTATGTATGTATGTATGCCTTTTCGGGCAATAAGGATGTATTTTCAAGGATACATTGGCGAGATAATTGCTAAATACGGATTTTGTGTTACTTTTCTTATCTTTTATACAGTTTGAAGAAAAACTTATACAATAACCTTTATCGCTGTCCATATTTTTTGCCTTACGGCTTTTGACTGAAATTTTCGTTAGGCTATTTCTTCTAAATCATGTTCGTGCTCAGATCTTTTTTGAAAATCTCTTCATTGTCTCTTGATGTATGTCGTCTTTCTTTTATCTGGGAGATACAAAAGTTAGCGTGCATACGTTCGTCATAATCCATTCTTGTTTATAATTAATTGGTTCATTCATGGGCTACTAGATGAAATAAAGCCGGAGTTTACTTATATATGTATTTATTGTTGGCTAGGTTGTAGTATTCTACAATTCGCTTGTTCTTTATGACCTCTGTCAGGTCGGAAAATAGCTTGTTTGAACATATTGGTAACATTTGAAAATTTCTTTTTGTTTCAGTCTTGGGTATCTTTGTTGTAGGAATCTTGCCAGAATTTCTTCGACTGAGAGCTCCAGGTGACCTCCCTATCGTCTTTTCCTTCATATCGCTCTAATGATCTTACATACACACGTTTTCAATATATTGCAACCACAATATCTTTTATATTGTTACTTTGAAGTCGTATTATGAAATATAACTGGTCATTATATCAATCACTAAACATAATTATTTGCCAACGTACATCAGTATGTACCCTCTCTATCAAGACATTTGGAATCACACACAATTAGTTAATTTCTCCATCGAATAGCTATATTGGTTGCAAAAACAAAGGTACACAAGACACCGTGGAAAGAGCTATCCCTTTGTCCTATATAAGAATGAGTGATAAAATGAAATGATATTATATTTTGAGAAAGAATAGCATTGTTACAGGTTAAATAATTTTTTAACGCGTCCACTGATGAAATTTGAATCCGGGTCTGCGGGGTTTGACGCACATCGCCTTGACCGCATGTACCAATCCCCATACCATCTCGATAAAGCACATGTCCTCAAAAACGATGGGGGGAACAAACGGTAGATATAGATATTTGTGTGGAGCTGACACACTTTATATCTTTAGATGAAAGTGAATTAC
>JAECUM010039850.1:0-28992 GCA_016617855.1 Megalonaias nervosa | reverse complement strand
GGGGGCCCCGAGTAGCCGAGTGGTCCAAAGCGCTCACTGTTACGATCACTGCCATGTCACCTCTCTCTGCGTGGGTTTCGAGTCTCGGGTTCGGCCAATGTGGGTATGTGAGAAAGCTTGCCAGTAGCTTCTCGTGGGTCGGTGGTTCTTTCCGGGGTTTTCCCGGGTTCTTCCTCCACCATTTATACTGGCCGCCATGTATAGTCTATCTTGTGCTGAAAAATGGCGTTAAACTCTACAACAACAACAACAACAACAACAACAACAACGAGCAATTGGATCGCTCCGGTAACCTAGTGGTTAGAGCGTCCGCCTCGGATGAGGGAGATCGTGGGTTCGATCCCCGGCCGAGTCATAGTCAAAGACTTATAAAAACGGTATTAACGGCTGCCTCGCTTGGTGCTCAGCATTAAGAGCTTAATGTTAGGACTGGTCGTCCTGGTGTCAAGATAATGTGACTGGGTGGGACATCATGCTACATGTCTGCGGCATGATGCCCCAGTGCTAGACATCACTATAAATTGCCACACTGCAGACATCGTAGCGATATGACTGAAAAATTGTTAAAGCTACGTTAAAAATCCAAATCACACACACACACACACACACACACACACACACACACACACACACACACACACACACACACACACGAGCAGTTGAGTTCTCCACATCGTGCAATAGAAAGCTCCGTTTTAGCGTAATCGAACTACCAGACAAGCCAACCGAACCATAATGTGAACACATTTAGCGTTTCGAAGCTCGGATGTCAATACTCGAAGCTCGAAAACGCTATCTAAACAGAGTCAGTTAGAATTGTCGTTTGATTCACATGATGACATATTCGAGATAACATTGTTATGTATATGTAATTTAATTATTTGTTTGTTAGTTTAATTTTTTTTATTTTATTTCATTACATATTATTGTAATGATAATTTTACCTACTGGATTTGATATTTTTTTAAAAATTCAGTTCAGTTCTGTTTGACCTGATAAACAACCAGTAGGGAAAACATTGTATCAAGTTGCTGACCTTGATTCAGAACTGGTAAGGCTTTTTGTAAACAACTTTGTTTATTTATTTTCCCAGAGTAAGAACCATTGATTTCAGTTAAGGCTATACTGAATACGTGATGTTAGGCATGTAACAAAATTTCTACGTTGTTCTAGAAAATGGCCACGTGACTCTCATACGGGTATCTGCTTTGCGTCTTAACTTACTGTATAACCGTTTTCTTCATACGATTCATTTCAGTCGGGTTCTAGATCTTTGACACCTAAAGGTGTTTTATTGTGACCAGTTTGAGTTGAATTTTTTTATTTTATGGAATTAGTGATTCTTTCACTGGAAAATACTAGTGCTCATACAGAATTCTTTTACAAAGACGTTTATCGAAATTTATTCAGAATTCCAAATCGGAATATTATTTTCTGTGATTCAACAAGGAACTGTTGAAACATCGGTACAAAGCTGACTATTGCATACGTCATCGACTTCCATCTTGGAATTTCATCGGGACTCTAACTCAGATTCATTTAGGACTTTTTAATAATAGGACTTCTATTTTTTAATTCTTGGATTAATTTTGGATTTGATTCGTAAACCGTAAGTCCTTTTTCTCATTTTAACCTTGTTTTTTTTCTAGGGAAATAAATTATTTGTTAAATTTTACAAAGCTTGATGTCTTCACTCTTTTCTTGTTAGTTTTGTACGGGCCCAGACACGTAACAACATGAATGCGCGATCTTGACGCACTAATACGTGATCTCGAGAGAACCAATGGAAAATGTCCTTTGAGTCATACGATCACGTATTCGACAAAACAGGAAGGCGCGTTCTCAAGGCTCTAATACTCGATCTTGAGACGACAAATTTGAAAAGTCGTGTGTTTAAGGCTTGAGATATGGTATTCAAGCCTCGAAAACAAAAATCGCTCTTCGAATACGCGATCAGGAGAGAAATCAGGTGATATATCTGTTTCCAAATTGGTTCTCTCAAGATGACGTATTCGAAATTCGAGAACGTGCGTTAAGGATGTCTCGAATATGTAATCGGTGATCCAAACGGTCCTCTCGAGATTATGAGCTTCGAGAAAGCTCATTCACGCTTCGACAACGTGAAATGTCTTATTACTATGTTTACTTGCCATATAATTGGATTACGCGAAATGGAAATTTCAATTAAGTGTGATGGAAAAATCGAAGTACGCGTAATTGAGAGATCATGTGATTGAGAATTATGTTCTGGTGGCTTCTCTCAAGTTTGCGTAAGCGAGCCTCGCAATCGCTAATCATTTAAACGTTATGGCTGCAATGACTTGCCATAGACACTTGTGGGTTCTAGACGCAGAAGGGTAAACGTATCGTTTCCTTGGTCTTATTTAAAATCTAGACCAAAGGAGTAGCAACGACCTGCCTGAAAGGTGTTTTTTGAGCGGAAGAAGAGACTAATTTTACAGTTATATTTACGGGCAGAATGTCAATTAAAATTTTTCCAGTACACGTTTTACGGTGTTGAAATGAGGCAATCAAACTATCCACGCACAAACAGACCTTTATTGCCAAAATCTGTATCAAAACAGTACTATAACTGTAACTAACTCGTAACCGTCAAAGTTCATTGGTTTCATTTCATCTTCGCTCAATGAATTCAAGCTTTCTTGATCTTCATTTGCCTCAGGCCTAAGTTGTTTAAGCATAGCGCTTTCTGTACACCTCCAGAGACCCGGGTTAGACCACTGATTGCAGCACCTGCAGGAGAAGTTGTTGATCCGATTTCGAGACTGGCTGTTAGTCATCTTTTAGCCGACAATCATAAATCTTGTCCAACCCACCCCCACCCCCACCCCCAATTGCCCAATTACAACTCTTCCTCCATGGTAAGTATTGACCTCTGCTTTCGTAGTCCAGAGCGAGCTTTAAAAGTAATTGGAGCATGTTTTACTGTGGACATATAAAGCTGAAAATGTAAGTAATTCAAGTTCACGTCATTTTAAAACGCGGAAACGTAAGATATACAATATATTTTATTTACGCCCTTTACTATATTCACGTTTATCGTCTATTTCCTCCATGGAAATCGGAGCAACAACTTCTTCCTGCAGATGTACGATGTTTATCCAAATCATGAAGGGCGATGAACTCAAGCTGTTATGTTCTCTTTGCATTGGCCCAAATTTGCTGTATTATATGTACATGCATTTGGCAGCTGAATAATAAAAATATATGTAACCTCAAGTAATATACGGCCACCAAACCACCCAATAAAAATAAAAACCCTAAACAAATGCATAAACAAATAAAAGAGGCATAGTGAATGAGAAAGGTAAGTAGTTCCCATTTCCTCGACATAAATAGCCAGTAATGTGCTATAAATACCGTTAAAGCCAAGCAAACCAATAAACAAAACTAAAATAGTTAAAAAATGTGTTGAATAGTTTTGGAATCCAAAGACGTGGTATTTATATTCAACGCAAAGCCACGAGCTTGTGGTTTATTAAGCTGTTATTCTTACATCTTTTCTTCAGCTTCGACTTAAACATTCTTTATTATATGTTGAATGAAAAACAAGTTTCAACCGTACACATCAAATTGTCTCCACGACAAAAAAAATATAGGTTAATATATGCACTCTGTCTGATATCCTGATGGCCGACGAGTTTACGATTTGGCTACTTCAAAAGAACGCGTTCACCCGAGATATATGATTCGATACATTATATAACGTTTATTATAGAGAGGATATTTGCTGAAACGAGTTAATAATGGATATAAATAACGATATATTCGATCGAGTGAATAACGGATATATTTCATTGAGTGAATAACGGATATACTTCATCGAGTGAATAATGGGTGTATTTCGTCGAGTGAATAACGGATACATTTCATCTAATAATAAAGGAAACATTTCATTAAATAGCGGAAAAACTCGTAATTTTCACGTGTGCCTTAACCACGTGTGAAAATACTTGAGTTTTTCACCTGTGGGATGAAATATATGAATTCCTCATTCTGAGCAAGCAATTTTTCTTTTTATTTTATTCTCAAATCTATTGCCAAGCAATATGTGAAACAGGTTGATAACAGTTTCTCACAGAATCCCTCGCGGTAATATCAGCGGCTTACCGTTCATATTCTGCATTGTTTTGTGTATGTTGCACACAAAATATCAGTATAACACAAAATAACACAATTCTCCTTCCTAATTCAAGGCAAAACGGCACATAAAAAAAAAAAAAGAAAAATGAAAATAAAGTACATGCACGTTAATGGATTTAAAATTGGTTCGTTTTCATGCCAGGCTGTCATGGTTTCCACTACACCAGGAAAGCATGTAAAAACAGCTCAGTTTTCTTGGTTATCATGTTATCGTCGCGGCAGTGACAAAATGTCTCGTATTTCACTTAGTGAATTATCATATGTATTTAATTCTGAAAATCCAGTAATTCACGGCCGAGCATAAATAAAAAAAATCCAATTTATAACTGGTATCAGTTACGTGATTTAATAAAATGTTAAGGAAAACTGTACAAATATTAATATAAATATTTGCTCTTTCAATTTTTGCTGAACTTCATTCATGATATCATTCATGTCGCGCTTAGAATATACCCGGTAAGTTTGGTGACGTCATCATATAGAAAATTGGATGACGTCATCAACTTCACCCTTATATACCCAGCACGTTACTGCCTATGCAAATGCATCGTGTGAGTTAATCGACTAACCTTTTCACTTGCTGGATGTCGTCAAGCACTGACTCGGTGATGTTAAACACAAGTAGGACACTGTGGGTTTGTAACATGATATCGCAGTAGGTCTCTGATGACGCAAGCGTTCGTAAAAATCACGTTACGTCATACTCAGTGCCGGATAACCAAATAGGCAGAGTAGGCACCGGCCTATGGGCCCCACGCCTTTTAGGAGCCCCGCGACAACGGATCAAAATAATATTGAATTGATTTGATCTTGACGTATTAGGAGATAATTTGTAAGGGGGGCCCCGAGATTTCGACTGCCTAGGGGTCTCCACAGGGTTTAATCCGGCATTGCTCATACTAGGTGTTTATGTGCGTTTGAATCATAGAATAATAATAGAACAAAATTTCTTTTCAAAACCTATTATCATTTAATTTCATGTTGTGAGAAGCAATTTGAATACAATTTATTATGACTGGATTTACTACATGACTTATGTGTTATTTATGTTATTATATCAACATCTTGATTTTAATATATGTAACAAAGGTAATAAAAACCTTCTGACGTCGCATCATAGCGTCATGCAGAGGAAAGGCGTAACGACGGAATCATCCGAATGTATTTTAAAGTCAGTCCACTACGCTAGCCTGCGATTGGTGAAATAAAATCAATCATTTTCATCGCGAAATAAACAGAATCTTACATTTTATGCTCATTTATAAAATCAAATGTATGAGACTCGTCGGTTAATTTAAATACTTTGCTCGACAAGGGTTGCAAAAGAAGGAAATTATTCGACTCGTTTTTATAAATTACATTTACACCGAACCCTCAAATAAGATATATATATATATATATATATATATATATATATATATATACCCTTCCATATATATATATATATATATATATATATATATATAAAAATCGTGTTTATATAAGTTGCATCAAAGGGTCTCGCCCGAAGTACATGGAACTCGTATGCCTGCCCCGTTGCGTTTCTCTCTCGCCCACATTATCCAACAGTACAGACTACTATAAATCCATCATTATCGACGACATAAACCGCATATATAGGCCTACAAGTGCCATTTCAAGTGCATGACAATACCTAATTGGGTTTAAAAGTCATATAAACATTCATGACGTCACTACAGTGCGTGATGATAAATTGTCCCAAATCACGCTACGTCGTGTCTCTAACAGGAGTCAGATAACAATGTCGTTCATTATACATCCATCATTACACATTTCAGGATAAAGACCACTTTTCCCCCGAGGCTAATCAAGGACCTTGTATCATATGAGCATCTGATTCGAAATGAGATTGCGTCACCTAATAGTAGTCGCAAAAAGGGACTACAACAGTTACGCTATGTTTAGAAGCAATGTACAAGATGAGTAGATGGTTTGAATCAAAGTAGAAGAACAAGAAATACAGATACAAATTGTATTTTTTTATTGTGAATTAATTGGATAGGGTATATAATAGACTAATATATGCCCTTCCGCTGTCACACTCATGCACGCACACACATATACACGTGAACAACGGGAATGAGTGGTTCCTTGTGTGATTTTACTGCATATTTTCTGCACCCTAAATAGGTTATTTAGTTTAATTATAAATTAAATGTGTTTTAGGTTAGAAAATTCAAACTCACGGTTTGTTCTTCTTGTTTTGGTAACGAAAGCGACTAACTAGGATGTAGTTAGAATAGACTTGGAATGATACTTTAGCAAGGGAAATAAATCAATATAATGTTATTCTTGTATGAGTTTTGTCCCCTAAACTAAGGGAATTTCTAAATTATTTGTGAATCCAGATATTTTACATTTGGGATCGTGTGTTACATAAATTAAACGCCAGGAATGTTTATGCTGGCGAGAATCAGTCTTATTGAAGCATTCAGTTTGCTCCATATCGTGTCGATATCTAGCTCAGTACGACTGTCACAGGGTTTCGGTGCGAAACGGAGCGTACAGAGTGAGTACCAGTTTTTATACAGCCAGTTTTGCTGTATGGGTACCGGATGTCTGAGATGAAATTCAGCATGTTTAACATGTCAGATTCTCCTCTATTTTTGTCTAGAGATATTCAGGTATTTTAATTTCCACATTAATGCAGTTATAGGAAATATTCATTCCTCAGAACAGGGACATGGCAACATATCGAGTTTCGGTAATTTTGGACGCATATTTGCCAGTTCACGAGCTGGATTCAAACGGCTACGGAATCATTTGGAGTAAAAAAGCTCAACTGAAAGAGATTTTCATTTGTATAATATAAAAAAAATTGTCTCAATATTATACATTTTTCACGGAAAATACTGAAACCACAAGCAGACGACATACATGTTAGTGAGGTGGAATGTTGGGAAGAATGCGAAGAGTGTTTCACGCGCAACTAACTTCAAACCAAACTAGACCACATTTGACATCATAAATAACGTCATTGCCTGCACACACCATTTTATTCCGGGATCAATCTCGTTTTGAAATGTCATTTCTGTTATTTGAGCCATGAAACTATTTTATGTGAGGATTTATATGTACGTATGTACAGAACTGAAAACCGCATCGGCACAATACTATGTGATGCCCAGCTGAGTACTGACAGTGGGGCGGATGACCCCGTGCGCCAGAGGTCTTGTGGCGCCAAAACCATGGGCGCCAGAGGTTATGGGCTACTAAAACCGTTTTGGGCCTTCACCTTCGCCCCGGGCTCCATTTACCGTTAGTACACCACTGGTGATGCCAAGTGATCTGAGGTAACCCACACGACCCCCAAGAAAAAAATAAGCATACAAAACAAAATAAAGGTTTTTAAATAAAAACTGAGCCCTTAAAAAAAGATGTAAAAGTTTATGTAAACCGCACTCTTTTAAAAGAAGGACATATGGGCCTATTGTATTTCCCCAATCCCGCAGTGGGGTGAGGAGTGGGATGGACGGAAAGAAGATAAATACAACATTTTGACACCACAAGATCTAGCTAAAGTACTACATTTTCGATATTATCAATTACTTTTCTTAATTTTTTTCGAAAGCAAAGTTATTTGTAGAGATAGCTTTCTACAACTTTCTAGCAGATTTTGACTTGTTGGGTTGTGGCGTCATCACATATGTAAACTGAGGTAACTCACTGGAAGGCGTCCGATTTCAAACAACTTTGACTGCCTGTGAATTACTAGGTCTTGATATCTCTGCGCATGACCAGATCTTGATACCACTGCGCATGACCAGGGTCTACGGTTCTTGCTTCAAATATTAAATATAAAAGAAGTAAATTGACAATATTAAACTGGATTTATATTGTGTAAATGTGGTACTAAAAACATCAAACTGCAATTATAATATGTGAATGTAGAACTAACAATATCACACTGAATTTACATTGTGTGAGTGTAGTACTAACAATATGAAACCGGAATTATATTATGTGAATGTAATATTAACAACATCAAATTACAATTACATTACGTGAATGTAATACTAAAAACATGAAACTGGCGTAACATTGTGCGAGCGTGGTACTAATTTATCGAATTGGAGTAACATTGTGTGTGAATGCAATACAATCAAAATCAAACTCCATTTACATTGCGTGACTGTGGTACTAACAGTATCAAACTGGAGCAACAGTGTGTGAGAGTAGTACTAAAAATATATCAAACTGGAGTAATATTGTGTGTCAGCATTTAAAAGTATGTGACTCACTAAACTAAAATGACTACAATTCTAATTTTACTCATTCCAATGAAATTATTTCTAAGAGATTAATTAACGGGTTTTTTTTTTTTTTTCTTTTTTTTTTTCTAAAATAACAACGTCTAAAAAAGTAAAATTATTACAGTCATAGACTGCGTGTTATAAACGATATTACCTCCCTTCAACCATTAAACAGTACAACGATGATGAACTGTAAGGAGTGGTTGTTTCCCTTTGATCATTGGTTCTGCACATTCCTTGAGGCTTTAAATTAATACCTATCACGTATAATTACAAGAATATTTATGCTATTTAGGGTTTTAGAAATATATAAATATTTTTAAAAATATGATGTATTTCCAATGCATATAATAAACGATATTTCCTCCCTTGTACCATACAATCGAAAGATTTCAGTTGCGACCTGTCATGATGCATCGTGGTTGTTTCCCCTTGACCAATGTAATTTCTGTCTTGTCTTCCGGACTCAGAATTTCGTATAATTGCCAAGGATTTGGTTTGGTTAAAATTAATTTTTATTGCACTCAGAGTAAGAGAGTTGGAATTGGTTACTTATTCGTGCAATGTAGACATCCCTGTACCACAAAAGGAAGGCTTTGAATGCTACAAAAAGGTGTTATGGGTTAATCTATGCAACAAAACGAGTAAAAAAAAAAAGTTATAGTACAACGATTCTAAAATAAGTAAGGAAAATATAAAAAAGAAGAAAGAAGATGACAGAATTACTTTAAGTAAATTAAAAATCGTATTCAAATAGTGTTGGAAAGAACTTTTCTTGTTTTTAAGAAATTTTTGCACGGTGATAAGTAGTGCTTCATAATGATTTTTTTTTTTTTTTTTTAAATTTCAAACATCGTTTCATGCAAATCTAAAAGTATATTTTGAACGGTTACATCTACTACACAGTATAATCTTTTTTATTTGTATTACCTTTTCACTGATACATACTGATGTTTCACACAAGCCTATTATACAATATACGTTTAACATGTTGGATTTGTGTCTCGACAAAATATTTGGCCAAGAGATTGTTGACTTGACTGTTCAGATTAACGTGTACCAACTTGTACACAAGTCATCAATTTACATCTTGCTCACGAAACAGCGGGGCATGAAATTATTAACCAAAATAGTAGAAATGGGATCCTGTATTTGTTGCAAAAATTGGAAATTTAAGGTAAACACAAGAAAAATAAGGTTATGATACTTGACAGTAGAGGGAAAAGAAAACTACTATTTAAATTAGGAAATATATCGATAGAAACTAATAGAGCACAAGCACTTTGCAGCGAAATTTTCAAAACTTCGAAGTTTACTTAAAGCAAGGAAATATATTTTAATTGTTTTCTCTTCAATTCAAAAGTGAAGCATTTGGATTTACTTTTAAAATGTAAAATGAGGAATTTGGATTCACTTATATAATTTAAAACGAGGAATTTGGATTTACTTATATCTTTTAAAATGAGAAATTTGAAATTTACTTCTATCATTTAAGCTGAAGCTTTTTTAACCAATGTGTCCTTAATAATAAGTCAGCTTCAAAATGATGGGTCGGGTTATCAACAGAATTAGGAAAATGGAATAATGTTGCTAGAAATGATAGATTATATACATGTCAGGCTGAAAACGATATAGGGGAGATGAACTAAGTCATTGTTTTAAATGTACCTTCGTTACTGAATAACATAATTCGTATTTTCGAAAATGTTTTTTTTTTTTGTGTGTAAAACCCATATTTACTGAAAATGAAACAATTGTTTGAAGCAAGGCACAAGCGTAGCAGCTTTAAGAGAAACATGTATATTTATTGCTCACTTTGTAATAAACTATTTGGTTGTTTTGCGAAAATAAATAAACGTCAGTTTCAATTCCACGTATAATTAATAGCAAATGACGATAGAATTTCATCTACGTGGTATTCTTTTCGCCACGGAATGTGTCGCACTTCTGGTGTTTTTGCGACCTAGATAATGATAATCATCCATCTTAGCGACGATACGGAATCTCCGTGCTCTTTGCCACTGTGACGGTACCAACCAGTCACTGTAATTCAGAAAAGAATTTACAATCTAAAGTTATAAAAATGACGTGATTGACTAATCAATGAGGAGATTTTTGCTAGTAACTGCCCTATGATATTCACATGCCAGTTTATGCTCGGTACCATTATTAGTAGGACTGGTAATCGTTTCTCGCTTGAAATCTATCATATCATTTGGAACAATCTCGGCCTTTTCTTTCAACCCAGAATATGTATTGAATCTACGAGTTGGATTGATTTCCCATTATTGGGAAAACCAAAGACAAACAGCACACACTATTTGCACAAAAAAAACTAGTATGCAAACTATATTCTGTTTGCTGAACGTGTGTGCGTTTATATATATATATATATATATATATATATATATATATATATATATATATATATATATATATATATATATATATATATATATATATATATATAACGACTCTATGGTCTTAAAATATGTATTAGAAAAGAGCGAAAACAAACAAGTGTTTTGTAAAAACAAAATCTACATATATTTTGTTTCTATCTCACAATATTGTGAAATAAATCCCTAATATTTCATAGAATTACTAACATAAGACTTAATAAATAAAGTTCTGAGTAATCCTTAGTGGTACTCTAAATAATTTCCAACGCTGAAGGTGTTGATGTGTCTGTAGTGGTCGGTAGTCTTTAATGTACTTATGTACTAATGGCCTGATGTGCCAACAGTCTTTTGTTGAAATACAGTAATATAATCCAAGGTTTCCTTGTTTGAATTCGCTGTAAGTCCAAGTTAATATCTCTTTTCAAGAATATTATTGAGCAATTTGTATTTCCAGAGAATAATATGTCATTTCACCCAAATCAAAATCTGAGTACAACAATATAAATGATTTCTGCCCAGATTTATCGGAGGAATAAAAAAAACGTTTCCAGAACACAAGGTCTTATACTCCACTAACTAACCTAGAGGAATGTGCCAAATCCTTTCAAAAGGTCCAGTTTGATGTCATATTTTGCATTTCCAATTTTTTCATGCAGTCATCGATTCTTGGCAATGGAAATGAATCTGTTTTGGTCACACTATTTACTTTTCTTTAGTCAGTGCATTATCTGGTTTTGGTACAAGTATACATGGTGAACTCCAGTCACTATTAACTGATTCGATTAAACCATTTTGCAGCAAATACAAAATTTCTTTTTTCAAACATTCCTGTTTGAGATATTTCATCCTGTATGGATGCTATTTCACAGTTGTGTAAACTGCAATTTCAACGTCATGGTAGATCTTATTTGTTCGTGTTTGAACATCTGGAAACAGGTGCTTATATTCAAATAATAGCTGATGATATAATTTAAGTCGCACGTACTCAGGGTGGCGCACGAGTCGAGTACGGCAGGCCATTTGAGTTTGAATAAAACAACGGTTAAGGTACTACGAGAATGTTATTGGCCCAAAGTTAACAGTGACGTTGCACGATTTTGTCGTTCGTGCAAGGTTTGTCAGAAGACGGTCTCAAAGGAAATGGACAACATCATTGACATGGAAGGTAGGTCCAATATGCAGAAACTCTACGCAGAGATACCTAGTCAAACAATTGATAAAGGGGTCTTGAACGTAGTATATGTAGCGGTGATAGAGGATAGGTCGTGTGACGAATGGGAATTCGTCTCCAGTACCGAAATACCCTTTGAATACCCCACTGACGCAGGGAAAGAAGGTATAAACCAGATCAACGTATGCCCGGATTTATCCGAGGATCAGCGTACGCAGATCTTGGAGGTTTTGTCCAAATACCCGGGCGTGTTTACGGACAAATCAGGCCGTACTGGATTGATTCAATACGAGATCAAGTTGAATACCTCACAGCCGATCAGGATTAAAGGATATCCAATACCCTTTAATGCGCGGGAGACCATCAAAGAATAAGTGGGAAAAATGTTAGCCCAGGAAGTGGTCGAACCTTCCAGTTCCCCGTACTCGTCACCCGTTGTGTTAGTCAGAAAGAAAGACGGGACAAACCGTTTTTGCATTGACTTTCGGCAACTGAACAAAATCACCGTGTTCGATGCAGAGCCAATGCCGGACATCGAAAGTTTATTTTCAAAATTGGCAGGTCATAAATACATTTTCAAGTTAGACCTTACCAAGGGTTATTGGCAGGTACCAATCGCTGATAATGCCCGTGAGTTAACGGCATTCGCGACTCCCAAAGGTCTTTATCAATTTAAAGTCATGCATTTCGGTTTAGTCAACGCCGGTGCGTCGTGTGTTCGTCTCATGCGCAAACTATTAAACGATATGGAAAACGTCGATAGTTTTGTAGACGATATCTTTGTTTATACATATACCTGGGATGAACATGTTAAGGTATTAAGGGATTTGTTCGATAGACTTCACACTGCTATTCTTACAGCTAGGCCCACCAAATGTAGTATAGGATATTTTAACCTAGAATGTTTGGGCCATCTTGTAAGTGGACTAGGCCAGTTGAAACCACACCCAGACAAAATAGGAGCAATCGGAGGTGCACCTAGACTAGAAACCAAGAAACAAGTAAGATCTTTACTAGGTTTGATTGCATTTTACAGGAAATTTGTTCCCAATTTTGCAGCTATTGCCAGCCCATTAACAGACTTGACTAGGAAAGGGCAACCGAATAAAGTTCCCTGGGGCGTGTGCCAGGAAAAAGCGTTTAACGCTTTAGAACAGAAACTGCACCAATCTTAAAGTTGCCAGAATTGAACAAAACTTTTGTGCTGAGGACTGATGCGTCCAATGCGGGACTTGGGGCTCTTTTGCTACAGGAGCAAGAGGGGATGAAATTGCCCACTGCTTATGCAAGTAGGGAATTGCTCTCTAGGGAGAAAAACTATTCTGTGATTGAGAAGGAGTGCTTAGCCTTAGTATGGGGGATGGGAAAATTCCATACATACCTTTTCAGGAGGGAGTTTACCTTACAAACGTACCATCAGCAGCTCTTATACTTGAATAAAGCAAAGGTCGCCAACGCAAGATTGATGCGTTGGGCGTTGTCTTTGCAACCGTATAGTTTCCGAATCGAGGCGATTCGAGGGTCGGAAAATGTGGGTGCTGATTTTTTAGGTAGGGTATAATTAGCAGATTATTTTCGTTCAGTATTCAAAACTGAATGTTTTAATTTTTGTTTGTTCCAATTCCTTGATTTTTCTAAAAGTGTTACCACTTTTTTAAGGGGGGAGGTATTGTCATGGAATTGTATAAATCCCTTTATTTATTAAATACATGTACTCGGGTTTCGTTTCTTGTGTACATCGATACCCAAGGGTGATTTATGTATATTGTACAATATTTCGAAAAAGTGAGTTCGGTTCATCCTATGCCGCACGTGCGAAGTGTTTTCGATAGGAAAAACCGAATTCTTCCAGCGCACAGACGACGTAGGCCACATCGTCTGTATATAAATGCCTCACCGTAAGACGATATCTTCGCATTACGGAACGTCTTGTCAGTAAGCAGTCTACTTAGGGACTTGCACATCTTCAGCTGCAGAGGTATGTAAGTTAATTATTAATTTTTTATGTATATTATTTCTTATGTATATTTTAAGTTATAGCTATGTACGTACTATCACGTTTATTTTTGTATGTTTTCAATGTAGCTTTGGCTTGCGTAGTATAACGCAAATATTTTCCATTCTTGTTTGTGACTTAGCAAGAGATTTATATTAGCAATATAAAGTTATATAAAGCTGCATTTTACTAAGAAACGTTTAGTACCATATGAATCTTATCGGACACATGTTCATTTCTGAACCTGTTTATTGTTTTTTAATGTTGTACCGATAATATAATTTGTATAACTTAACCGTATATAACGTCATTACGTGTTTGCGTATATGCCCGTGTCATGCATAGTACACGGTGTTAGATGTATTTTCAGCTGATCAGAGTGAACATAGCAGCTGTAGAGCTAATCAGAGTGATCCATGCTGATCGTAGTCGACGTGGTACCAGCTGCAGAGCTAACCACAGAAGCTGACCATAGCAGCCGTAGAGATGAGTGAACAGTGTTGCTGGTCGAGAAGCAGGTGATCGGGCGTTGCTGACCAGATTAGTGGGCGCTGATTGCTTGATTGACCAAGGAATTGAATAGTGGTATATCTGTCCAATCAATTCATCATTTTACTATTTGAGTAAAAAATCTCATTTTTCACTAGTTGAGCGACTACATAATTTTCACTAGTTGAGTAAAACACCATTCTTTTCATCGTGTGAAATTACTGTGAATTGTTCACCTTTGTCCTTGTACTGTGTAAGGTCATTTATTTGTATTTATATTTGTTGCGTTTTTAGGTTCGTGCGAATTAATTTGTCCAATATTTGGATCTTATACACGCACGTATCACCATCAAGTGTTCTGATGTAAATCCGAAATCCCAACTCATTTTTCATGTTACAAATGAATATTTCTGATTCAACAAGACTGTTTGACACATCAGCATTTCGCAGGCCATAACAGACACACCATCGCCTTCAATTTTAAATCTCTTCTGGACTTGAACTTAGTTTTATTCAGGACTTTTTATTACTAGGACTTGTGTCTTTAATTTTTGGATTATTTTTTGGATTTGATTCGCAATACCCCATTCGATTCGCAATACCCAAAGTTTTTTCTCCTCATTTTTCACTTTGTATTCTAGGGAAATAAATTATTTAAATTTTACAAAGCTTGCTGTCTTCGCTCCTTTCTGTTACTTATTTTAAGAGCATAGACTCGTAACAGTGTAAGGACCATAATACGTAGCCTGAAGAGGATTTTGAGATAAGGGCAAGAGAGCCAGTACTGTATCACAAAAGATGAAAACTCCTTCCCTTTGTATTTTTGTCATATCCTAATCTTATTTTTTACTTTAGTAGAGTACGGGTTAGTTCTTGCAACTTCACAAGCATTTTACAACTTGTATTTAAAATGAGAAACATAATCCAGAAGATACGTTTCTATATCTTCATTTGAAATTTTCTTTTTTAACAACTTCAGTGGTCCAAAAACTAGTTCAAAGGGACTAGATCCTAAAGATTTTTGAACCGATTCCCTAACAGCAAACAAGTCAAAACAATGACCAAATCATATTTTTCAAAGTTTTAAGAAATCTTTCTAAAACCCATTTGTCTTAATGGAGAGAGACGACTTGCATTACTGAGTGCCCAATTCACGCAAAACTTGCTGGAAAATTCCAGACATAGAAGTTGACCCTTGATCAGATTCGGCAGATTTAGTTGGGCCACATTGAGTAATAAGCTTTACCAAAGCTTTTACTGTGGTTTTAATATTCCTCAAAGGAATTGCCTTTAGGAATCTTGTGGACGCACACATATGTATTGTTTGCCTGACTTGATCCTAGGTAAGGAACCGTCAGTCTACCGTTATTCTGCTAAATGGTTCGTCAAATGCAGGGATAGTTGCAGATGAGCCTTAGGTATTTTTGATTGGGTTTTCCTACCATTTGACAAGTATAACAAGATCTACAGTATTTACAAACGTCACTTAATTTTTGGCCAATAAAATATAATTCAAGATCTTGTGATAAGTCTTATTGATCCCTAAGTGACCAGACAAAGGAGTTTTCATTGGCTGGACAAAGAACTTCTTGCCTATACGACTTAAAACTACAATTTGATAGTTCACTGACCACTCGTCACCAGCAGGTACCTCAGGTGGTCTCCATTTCTCATAAGGACTCCATTTGTAGAAAAATAACAAACGGGTACTTCTGTGGCTTCAGTTTCGCTAAAAGTCCCCTGAAACAAACAGGAGATCTCAAAGAGTCTTTTTTCTTTTCGACGACAGGTGATTGTCGTTGTCACCCTAATTAAAATAAAGAAAATGTTAATAAAAGAGGATCACTATATTTCATACCTGTTGAATGAGCAAAGATGACATAATCAAAAGCCTGACCAATACACGTGCCAGTTAAAGGAATAATTTCTGATCAACATCATTCTCAGGAGCTTTCCTTACTATAGCTCTAGTAACTTCACAAGCTGGGTATAAATCAGGAATTTCTTTTTTAATAGGATCGCCTTTCTGATCCTAACAAGGTTTGCTAGTTACAAGTGGATTAACCACAACTTTATCTCAGCTAGATCACTGCCTAATGATAAATCAATGCCCTCAATGGGCAAAGATTACTTCTTCCCAAAGTCTCGGGTCCTGAGACAAGTCTGATGACAATGAGAAAGTTAGACAATGGAGAAAAACATTAACAAAGCCGAATGCTACTGCCTGAAAAAGAACACCTTCCTAAGATTTCTCAGAAAAGGCAAATTTCCTGGTAACAAAAGACTGAGAAACTCCTGTGTTCCTAATAATTTTGATAGGGAATGGCAGAATCGCTCATGAGTGATATAGAACCGTTCGACATGAATGGTTCATAATTATCCATAATAAAATCAGACTATGGTTTGTTTTGCTCCACAAATGTATTGCGTTCAATACATGACCGTGACATAGACTTAAGAAATAAGAGCATTTGCAATAGGTCTGTCTTCATGCTGTTGCTTATTTTTCAATTTATAGCAAAATAACATGCCCTTTATTCTTGCAGTAGCTGCATGAAGGAAGAGATAAGGAATTTTGAACAATCTTACAAGAAATTTGTTTCCTAAAAAATGTGCCAGATTGAGATTCGGAAATACTCGTATTAGACTAAGACAGCTTTTTACCATAAGAATACCAAGTGGAAGACATACTGACAAAAGAAAGTTTGAGCTAAGGAATACTCGTCAAATGTACGAGCTGCATTTACCAAAGTTTCGACCTTATACATCTCAAGGTAAGTCTTACCGTCACTATGGCCGCAGTTCTTGAATTCTTCAAATATGAGCTGCCTGAGATTTTCATAATCTTTTCCAACTTTCTTGGCAAAGTACCACCTATCAAAAAATTGCTCTATTTCTCTTGCAAATTCGACATGGATTTGTCCAGTTTTCTTTTTAGTTTCTAAACCTTTGCCGACAACTCTCAGGTACCAACTCATAATCCTCCAAGATGAATCATAATCAGCACTCTGCTGTACTGACAGGGAAGTGTAGATGTCGCGCGCTTTGCCAAAAAGAACACTTTGTAATAACAGAATCCAATCAGTTAAAATTTTCCTCAATATTTTCAAATGAGGAAAATATATATCTACTTTCTTGAAAAGGAGGTACTAACCTAATGTTCTTACTAACATCAAAATCTGAACTTGTGTGTAAAAGTGCGTGATTGCTTTCCATTTGCCAGTTCTAATTTGTTAAATCTAAAATGAAATTCTCTTTCTTCTTTCTTCCTTGTCTCTTTCTCACTGCACTTGCATCTCTTTCTCTTTCTGCAACTGCATTTTTTTCCCTCTTTCCTCTTTATCTAAATGCATTTGTCTCTGCATCCCTTTTTCCAATTGCATTAGCTTTTTCTTTTTTCTGAAGCTTTAGCTTTCTTAACTCTATTTCATTCTTGTATTTTAATTTCAATTTCATAACTTGCAAGTTAGAGCAAGATTAGAGACTTATTAATCAAATCCAAAGCAAATTCATCCAAAACATTCTTTTGCACCAAATATTCAACCAATTTTTTTATTTCATGCTTCGTTAAACAAGCCTTCGCCTCAGAAAGATCATATTTCCTGGTAAGGTGGAACAATTTCTTTTTTCAAGGAGTCTAGACGTTCATGGGTAGGACTTGAATTAAAGTTCTCCACTTTAGGTGACATTGTAGAAGCTTGTTGGTTTCAGTAAAGATTTCTGAATGTAAAATAATATCTGGAACTTAGAAAATTCCAAAAATAAAAGGAATTTAAATTTCAATAATAAAGTTTTCTGGAATATTTTAGAGAAGTTCGTATCCCGGAATAGCCCCTAAGTTTTAATTACGACTTTAAAAAATGTCTTACGTATTAGAAAAGAGCAAAAACGGACAAGTTTTGTAAAATTCAAAAAATGTTTCTCTAGAACACAAAGTGAATAGGCAAAACGAACTTATGGTATTGCGAATTAAAAAATATTCTTATAATTACTATCACAAGTCCTAATGAATAAAGTTCTGAGTAATCTTTACTGGTACTCCAAATATTTTACAAGGCTAAAGGTGTTGATGTGCCTGTTGTGACCGGTAGTCTTTAATATACTAATGTACTAAAGGCCTGAATTGTACTAATGTGCCAAGTCTTTGATTGAATTACAGTAATATAATCCAAGATTTCCTTGTTCAACTTCACTATAATTCCCAGTTAATCTCTTTCCATGAATATAATTGAGCACTTTGTATTTCCAGAGAAATTATTTCCACCCAAATTGTAATCTGAATACAACAATATAAATGATTTCTGCTCGGATGTTATCGCAGGAATAAATTTTTTAAAAAATTCAGTAAACAAGATTTTATTCTCTAACTGAACTAGGTCATAATTAGCATTTTCGACCAAGAAAAAGATATTACCAAATGGAAATTTCATTCTAGAAGATTCTAAATGTTTATAAGATAAAAACTAAAGTATTATATATATATTAGTGGCAAACACAATGCCCTTGACTCAGACCAAAATAAATGTGTTTTCTTATAGTCCTAAATTTAAATCCCATCTCATAAACAAAATATTAGCTAATGATTAGTTGTTTACAAAATAAATTTTAAAACATTATTGATTTTTCTTAGGTACACGATGAATTTGATTTTGGGTAAGGTCAGCTACAAGATAGAATTTTACATAATCCACAGCATATAATATAAATATTGTTGCAATAGTAGGTTCTGTTTCAGCAGTAGGTTATCGCTTCTGTACTCGCATAATCAGTGATGAATTTCCACTGACTTATCGTAAAAGAATAACGAGAAAAAAAATTAATAATCCCTGTTGTCTAAATAAATTAAACATGGTGCAAAATTTCATCGTAATCGTATTCTCTCTCTCTCTCTCTCTCTCTCTCTCTCTCTCTCTCTCTCTCTCTGTTGGTAAGAAAGATACGGATGGGCATTAAATAAATGGATTTATAGTCAATAAACGTTGGAACGTCGTTCCCTTTTGCGCGTTCCCTTACGGTTTTTGAGCTCCCCATTCCCCACCACCCCCCTCCACGCATCTGAGTAACATGCGTCCCCTCAGTTCCTTATATAGCACTACTGCCCCCCCCCTCTCAACCATATTTGGAAAACACTGGGAAATATACACGGAAATAAATTGCGGCGGATTTTCGACTGTTGTCCTGCAATGATGTCTCTACCTGAATGATGGTAAAATGTACGGTCACACGGGCCAACGGAAAGGGGAAAGATAGAATATAAATTATTGTATGGTCGGTAGCAATGTTAATTAAATCGTAACAGTGACTTCGTAACAGTGACTTAGATCACCTGTAAATTTAAATTTCTGAATTAACCTCTTGCTGGGTCGTCATTTCGGTTAGTTTATATTTCCGACACAGTATGTGTCAGTCTTCAGTTAGCTAGCCTAACCCTGCTGTGTTTGTAGAACTCTACGTTCTTCATTTCAACCGTCTTTCGTACTTGGACCATAAGTGATCTTATATTATTTAATCAATCTGAATGAAAATAGGAGTTAAAATATAGAAACAACTTATCAATTTGCTAAGAAGATTGTGATTAGTCGCAAATGGTCAAGAACTGTTTTGTATCGGACACACTCGGGCAGGGATGTGCAGAGTTCATTCATTCCGTCAATACAGTTGCCTGTAGTCAATCTTAAGTGCTTTTGAAATGCAAGTATGTGTATTTGTATGTGATATAAATAAAATACATGTATAGTATGTACGCTTTATTTTTAACATACCACTCGTACACATTTTTCAATAAAAGGAAACACTGCAAGCCTAATGTACTTTTAACGAAAAATGTATAGCTCTATTGATTTATCAATGATAGAGCCTACATACTATATATATATATATATATATAATGTTACGAATATGTAATTTAATTACTTGTGTGTTTTTAAATTCTTATTTTATTATTGTTTCATTATATTTTTTTGTAATAATTTTTACTTGATTTGATATTTTTCCCAGTAAATTCAGTCTTTTGTTTTGACGCAAAGGTATGACTTAAGCACTATTTTTATCTCACTTTGGTTCATAGATTCGTAAACACTATGCGAAAATGATTGGATATTACCAAAGTCATCATCAGCCTATGTGTTAGCTCTGTAATCAGTTTTACTTTAAATTCAATTCCAGCGTGAGAATCTGATCCTTAGATAGGCTTATTCTAGCTACGTGCTAAATAGCATTTTTTTTTATTGCGCTGTTCAAATTAGTGGTCACGTAACCCGTCACGTGAGCCACCATGTGATCTAAAATCGAGGCTTAAAACAGCCAATTTGCTAGTAGATTGATCAGTCGTAATTTTTACACCTCAGAGCTCAAGGTGTTTTATTGTTGAAGACAGATTGTTTTGAAGTTCATCTATTTTTTGAATTTAATAAATTTTTCTCTAGAAAACTACACAAGTGCTTCTTTTTATAAAATACTTGGACAAAGATATTCAGTGGAAATTTATTCTGGAATTCTAAATGGAAACATTATAAACTGTGATTCAATCGAGGATCTATTGCCATCAGTATAACAACCTCATCTGACGTCATCGCCTCCATACTGGAATTTCATCGAGATTCGAGCCTGGATTCAATTAGAACTGTTTAGTGATAGGACTTATATTTTTCAATTTTAGGATTTTAATTTTTGGGATTATATTCACAAACCGTAAGCCCTATTTCATATTTTTACCTTGTTTTCTAGGGAAATAAATTTTGTTAAAATTTACAAAACTTATTGGCTTCACTCTTTTCTTTTGTTACTTTTGTACGAGCCTACACGTAACTGGATGGATGGATGGATGGATGGACATATATATACAAACAGAAAGCATATTGTTAAGTGAAAGTAGCTTCTCAATTCATCACGAAGTATTCGTAAACCTTATGTATGTATGTATGTTTGTATGTATGAATGAATGTGACGAAATAGCGAAAGATTTGAAGGAAATATCGCAAAATTGTTATGACCTAAATATTGGTACATCGCGAAAGCACGTTAAAATATTACTGATTCTCCACAAAACTGAACCTTTATAGCCCAGAATATTATAAGATTGCTGCTTTTCCAATTACTTGTTACACAATTAGTTTCACTATGATTCCGTTTTAAAACGCTTGTACAGACTTTGTAATTTCGTTTCACAATAGCTTGTGCTGACTATTAAACTTCCTTTGTACGAGCGCCTCTACTAAACACCGTGATTTTGGAATTAGTGATCGTGATAAAGACGACTACGTGGAATTAAGTGATAAGTTATACTGGCCATGGTGTAATTGATAAAACTTAGTCTCGACGTTTACTGTTTTATTTTTATCACAAATTTGTTTTTCATGTTAGTTCTTTGTTTCAATGCCATAATTTTTATTATGTTTCGCCTTTTAATTATCAGTCCATAAAACTACCCCATTTATAATAAAGGTGCTAAACAACGAAATTTCAATAATAGACAGATGGACGTGCATAGAACATCCTGAAGCCATTAAATAACTCCCATTACCGAATGCTCATACGGAATAATTTTATAGGATTCCTTCCCGGGGCTATCTGTAAGATATAATAGACAAAATTATGACGGAAGACCGTAGCTTTGCTTGTCTTTATCAGTTTTCCGTGCTTGAGTCGTGCGCACGTGCGAATCAATGCCCTATGGCGATAAAATGGAATCGGGTGGAAACTTGTCTTCGTTTAATTACTGTGCATGACTTCTCTGGTTAGAAATATACTGATGTCTTTTCTCTCTAGATCTTTTTTTCTGAGACCGAAATATTAGTGCATTATATATATAAATTTCTTATTCTTGATTTTATTCAGTCGGTGCTTCAATCATTAACAGAAATAATGAATTTACATCTGCTCTTAACAAATTTGTATTGTAAAGAAAATGCTAAGACAGGTTCTGTCATAAAATGAAAGTAAATGAAAATATATATGGTGTACGCCACCTAATACAATAACATTTTTTCTGTAAATTTTGTTTTAAGTGGCTTAGATTTTAGAAATTGTGAAAAAAATGGATTTCAAAAACGTCGAATGAAATCTTTCGTGGTGATTGATAATTAAATCAAGTCAAAAAGTGACACGGTTTCCAGACAAAATTTGAAGCAATTAGGAATTTGGGGTTATTGTATCATCTCCCTAAATTATCCGTTTTTAATGGCTGCCGTATCAATTTTTCCATACAAGGAGTGCCGATATTTGTAAACTCGTACGAGACTTCATATCAGAGAGACTTAATAATGCAGTCCGTTTTGAGTTATCACCCTTCATTTGTTTGTCTGGAACACGTACAGATTGTGTCGATTTTCCTTAAATAAGGACTGTTTGGCAGGTTTAAATAAAGACTGATTGTCAGGCTTAAATAAGGACTGACTAGCAGACTTAATTAAGGACTGAATGGCAGGCTTAGATAAGGACCGAGTTCAGAAAATCAAAATGATTGGGGTTTTTTTAATGGATTAATATCAAGCGAACTATATATATAGATATAGATATAGATATAGATATATAGATATAGATATATAGATATAGATATAGATATAGATAGATATAGATATAGATATAGATAGATAGATATAGATATAGATATAGATATAGATAGATATAGATATAGATATAGATAGATATAGATATAGATAGATATAGATATAGATAGATATAGATATAGATAGATATAGATATATATAGATATAGATATATATAGATATAGATATATATAGATATATATATATAGATAAAAATATGCGCGGTCGGGGCTTGGCCCAGACCTCCGTAAATACGAGCATGCCGAACCCATATAAACGATACGTTTCTGCGGCATATATTTTTTCTGTTTGTATTGTTGTCGTTTTATTTTAACGAATTAATTTTTAACTTCGACCTAACTCAAAATATCAGATTTAAATTTTGAGAGAGAGAGAGAGAGAGTAATACGATATAACGTATGACACTGAAAATTACATTCAGTGTATAGCAGTTTATTTTCATTATACGGCGTGAATCTTCGGAGAGAGCTGTTACGTTAAGACCAAGTATCAAACAAAACAAGGACTAAGCAAAATAATGTTGTATTAATAGGGAGGTGGCTGTTAGACAGCTGGGTGATGAAATACTGTGGGGTGAATTATGAGGTAGGCGGCTGTTAGAGGCAGCTGGGAGATGAAATAGTTTGGGGGGTTTTGAGGGAGGTGGCTGTTAGAGGCAGCTAGAAGATAAAATAGTTTTATTATGAGGGAGGTGACTGTCAGAGGCAGCTGGGAGATGAGATAGTGAGGGTTTTTTATGAGTGAGGTAGCTGTTACAGGCAGTTGGGAGATGAGATAGTGAGGGTTTTATTATGAGAGATAGCTGTTAGAGGCAGCTGGGAGATGAGATAATGAGTTTTATTATGAGAGGTAGCTGTTAGAGGCAGCTGGGAGATGAATAGTAAGGGTTTATTGTGAGGGGCGTGGCTGATTTCGGCAGCTGGGAGAGACAATAGTGTGGGTTTTATTATAAGGGAGGTGGCTGTAAGAGGCAGCTGATAAACGATATTTTGACGAAAATATGTTTACGATTGAACAGTTGAAGAAATTATGTTGATATGTATATGCCTTCATATGCATACAGGGCCCCGAGTGGCTGAGTGGTCTAAGGCGCTCATATCTGTCCGCGTGGGTTCGAGACTCGGGTTCAGCCATCGTGGGTATGAGAGAAAACTAGCCAGTAGCTTCCCGTGGGTAGATGGTTCTCCCCGGAGTTATACTGGCCGCCCATCATGTGCTGAAAAAATGGCGTTGAACCCACAAAATACATACGAACCCGCGACCTCCCACATCCGAGGCGGACGCTCTAACCACTACACCACCGGAGCGGACACCAACAGTCTTGATATATCACAGTGATAGGAGTCCAAAATATCCTTGAACTCACAATAATTACCTAAACAGTAATTTAATACTTAGGTATATACGCAATTTGTACTTCCAGTTAATAATTTAAATCCTCTCAAATATTAACTGAAACACAATTCGAGGACCAACTTAATGGAAATTTCCATCAAACTGTAAACAAAATTTGTTTCTGGAAAAGTCTAAGGTCAGAACTATGGCTGTATCGAGAACTCAAACTTAGTAAACCTGTTTACCTTACATGACATTATATATATATGCGTGTGTGTGTGAGTGTACATTAAAGGAACATTCTTAGTATGGTTACACAACCAAGACAAATAAGAAATCTCATCTTATCTTACGAAAATTTGTACCTTTATATTTAAATTTCATTTTCCACAGTGCACTCTTTTTAAAAGAGGTAACATAAGACTTGTTATCTCTGTTAAGGAAAAAGGCGAGGAAAGGATGATTCTAATAACGCTCATCAACGACGACAAAGACGATGACGAGATCTCAGTTTGCGGAAAGCAGTTTGTCTTCATCGTTCGAACTCGTCTGTCTGTCTACATGTCTCTGACGTTTCAATTATTTTATGTATATCACTGTCAGTGTAACTATATAACTATACCATTCTGGAGACTGGTTCCTTTTAGCACATAAACCAATCTACACAAGTTACAAGTGGCCGTCAATCACCGGTGCATATGGTATTCGAAAAAGCACAAGAAATCTTTCAAGCAAATTCTGCCCCGAGGTAATCTATTTCATTTCCGCGTGACGCATTTTACCTGTGAGTTCCTTGCTGATGGTATTAAGTCTAATCTTTAGTTTGATATTTTTTAAATATTGCAACTTACTTTAAATATTTTCTTCTTGGTTGACAACAACACAGATTGTTATGATTCTCAACTGAATCTGATATTTTATTTATCTTTTCTTTCGCTTGAAAACTTTTCAGGCGATCATTTCATTCTTCGAATTCAATAAGAAAAGAAAAACGGCTTCAACTAGAATCATGGGCGCTTTCGTGATCGATCAACAGTTTCTGCTGACTTATCGATGACTGAATATTAATCTAATATCTTGCCCAAACCTGAATTACGTATGAGGATGTAAAAGAAAACTTGTGCTTTTAAATTTCATGAACGATTATCGATTGTTAATACCCGATCGATAATCGGTTAATAACCGATTAATTTGCCATGAATATATCTTGCCAAAACCAGAGTTAATTTCCAAATATTCTTAACTCTGAAACAGTGGGAATGGTGCACTGATGAATTTGGACGAAACTCATCACAGAAAAGTTGTCCATTAATTGGTCATCTCACTGAAAGTGACTGATGCTCGGCCAAATCGATTAACCGCGACAGAACTTTCTAGCATTTTATCAATTAACGTCTTGAATTTGTTTTGAAGCAGTTCTTTGTAAACTGTAGTTCCTGGATGAAAAAAAATGGACATAAATTAAAGCAATCGACGTACATAATAACCATACGTTACAGTTAGTATTGCGTGAAGTACCGTATAATATGTTATATGCGCATTTATATCCATTTACTGGTGCTCTGGATATTCCAGAATCATTTTACTTAAATTTAATGTAGGAATTATATTTACTTTTTTTGTTATACTTTTGGAGATTTGTATTGAGATGTATTGAGACGTTCGATGTTTATGTGCTACACACAAAAACAAGAATGGGTGCGAGACTTTTAAGAGATTATAATAAAATATTGTGGGCAAAATATATTGCCCTGAGCAACATGAAATTCTATGTAATTTATGTCGTCATTGTTTCTGCATGTCAACCGAACTTTGAGGTGGTCCTTCATTCGACTAAAACAAAAACTCGGTATTTATCCTTATAATAGTGATGAAATACATGAATTTGGAACGAAAACTCGGATACATCTGTTAAATAGCAACAAGAATACTAGTAGAGTCGATCAGGGAACCAGACCAAGCCTACTCCGATAAAAGTATTGAAAAAAGTACACAGACATTTTGCCTCAACGTTCAACACTGGTGTGCACAAAATTGGACTGATATAGAATCCGAATCTCTGGTTCGAAGATGGGATTGGTGTACTGATAATAATCCAGAAATTCACAACCTCGAATGCAACATTTCTTACTAAAGAAAACGATCCACATTGGCGCAGCTAGTAACCGTAACATGTCCTATTACTGAAAATGTATTTTAAAATATTTTATTTATTTATTTATTTATTTATTTAGGTACAAAATGATAACATATCAAGTGTAAGTGGAAAAAAAAAAAATAGTCGGATGGATAAGGTACACGCAGCACTGGAATTTAAATTCAATCGTTTGTGAACAACCGGCAAATCAAATTATAAATACAAAAGCATGGAAAATAATTCAAATAAAGCGGTCTTAACCATTTCAAATACATGGCAACGAGACAAAGCGCTCGGTTCATTACAACACATCGCTAAGAGGACACGCCATTTTCTTAAAATCAGATTGACCAAAGTTTCTTTTTCTTTTCTTTCTAATTTTCTCTTTTACCTTTATATTTTCTTTCAGAAATGAAGACAAACTTAATGAAAGGTCATTGACAACTCTCGTATGCTCGCTTGTTTGCCGACCTGGCGAATACATTTTGGCGAGAGGATACGAATAACAAATCGCCACGCGCCAGATCTATTGTCAATATTTGTGAGGATTTTCTCGGCTAATCACTTATATTCATACAGCCCTCTTCTCAAAACTCAAAGGAAACAGAAGAATTGAGCCTATGTCCTGTTAAATTACGTCTCACATTTTGCACGGCGTTTGACAAACGAATTCTTTTGTGATAAACGGGTAGATTAAAGACAGAAAATAATTAAAGCTATTGTTTGATATTGATTATTTTCGGCAAAGATACTCTGTCGAATGCGTTAGGAGCTCATTTAAATGTAAGCCTCTCGATAGCATGGATTGGAGAGAAGAGAGCGCGGCAGACAGAGAATACCAATTTGGCAAAGTTGCTTGGAATATATCCCTTGCCCGATTAAAAACTACGTTAATCGAAGGTCTGTTGTACTTAACTGAGGAAAGGGGCAAAATGACATAGAAAGATTAAAAATAAAGGACTAAATGTATATGAATCGAAGAGTGCATAAAATCTTACAAGTAATTTATGTAAATCATCACAAAAGTATTATATATATATATATATATATATGGCAGCAGTTATTATGCTATATTATTATATATATAAGCGGCGCGCATAAGTACAGGCGCAGGCGGTTATTGGTTAAGTATCAGAGCATAACTGATGCATCTGCCATTTTTTCTACGCCATAAAATAAAACCTCTTTGCATTGCAGCGATAGAAAATATTTATTGAAATAAAGTGGAATATAACACACACACACACACACACACACACACACACACACACATCTATCTATCTATCCTTCCTATTCACTTTGTTAACGGCCAAAATCAGCTGTGCAGAAAAACTATCACCCCAACCCCCCCGTGGAGATTGTCTTAGGACTATCCACCTGCTTAAGTAAAGTTGGTATCAAAGGTATGAAGACGTCGTCTAAAGGAGACGACTACAAACTTTCCAAATATACTCCTAATTTTGAATAATATTATGAGAATCTAAAGAAAGAACAGGTACCTTGATATTTCTTGAACAATTAGAACAAATAGCTAGTTACTTGTATGCAACTGGAAGGAAACGGAAATTTCAGAAAGAAAACGTACCCTATGCTAAAAGAACAATTTCGGTGACGAATGTCTTAATTTGTCCTGAATTTTCATGAACCTAAATAAAATTGTATTTAAAAAGGTCAATATTACACATGCCCGAATGTCTTGAAGATGGTGAGATTATGAAGCCAGTGTCTTCAAAGTAATCTGTACAATGTGTGCATGTTAGAATCAATAATGCTTACAATGGAAATGAATAAAGTTGAAATGTACTAAATTGCGTGACTTACGACAGAACTTTAACTTTTTGCAATTTAAACATTTCACCGGTTCCTTATCTTATACTCATCTTTCCTTTCCATCTAGTCGCCATGACAACGATTTTGTTGTGATTATTTAATATGTGTGCTCAAGTGGCACTATTTTTTTGTATTATCTTGTAAATGCCCAGTATTTCTGTTCTGCTTCACCAAGCTTTGCTTGTCATGCATACAAGGGATATATATTCCATTGATTTTCTTGCAGGAGGTTCTCATCGAACGTCTGTTGTGTTCGTTGCATTTGCCTTAACCGCGGTAGACGATGTTAGTGGCATTGCGACCCAGCTTTCACCCTATGGACTTCGGTACATTAAAGCCTGTAAATCTAAAAATAAAACCGAGAGCATGGGCGCCCGCAGCAGAGGTCAAGGAGGTCACGTGACCCCCATGGCACTCACACTGCAATATATATATATATATATATATATATATATATATATATATATATATATATATATATATATATATATATATACATATATATTCCGACAAGTTTAATCATGCAAATGAAGCCGAAAATATGTCACAAGATTCTGTTCAAAACGCTTAGTAAATATTAGCTTTAGTTTCAGACTGATTACTAACTCTCCCGGCCGTGACTGGCTG
>JAECUM010039849.1:0-40215 GCA_016617855.1 Megalonaias nervosa | reverse complement strand
GACAATAATCACTGACCTATCTGAGTTTCAACAGGGGATGCACAATTTGCTCAGTGTGCAGGATAAGTTGACTCATCCTGGCTATGTAAAACTACAGTTAGTAACAATGCGTGTCAATACACCTGTTCCACAATATCGTTATCAGGATACTGTATGTTGAGTAGATTCATATGGTAAAAATGTCCTTCCCAACAGTATGCTTCAACATTTAAAAAGTGAGGCGACTCTCACTGGCCCAGCCTTGCACATTGCATTTGATTACAAGTCGACATCCCGTGATTATGTGCATGTTTTAAGGTGCAGAAAATGGCTTCATGAGGCACATGAATGGTTCGAACGCCGCCGACCACATGGATGCACAACGGCAGATCATATGCGAAATGTAAAGCTAGATTGCTGTTTTGCTGCTGGAGTTGGACACCCACATGGCCATGAAATAGGTCTGGAATGTAGATTATCTTTTTCTCTCACAGAAAGAAAGTTTACAAGATCCTTTGAGGACATAATGATGAAGGTATATGTATTGTAAAAAAAGATTCATTAAACCTGTTCTTGGTGAAGCCTTTTCAAGCTTCCATTGTAAAGTTTGTATGTTGTGGATGAATGAAAACACACCTCCTGAATTGTGGCAGAAAGAAAACCTTCTCAATATGTGTATTAAACAGTTGCACGAGTGGGCCACTATGGGATATTGCCCTGACTATTTTATACCTACCAACAACATCTATGATATAAAAATATTTGGAGAAACACAATTCATTTTAAGTTGGTTACTGGAAGTTCTTCAATCAACAGGTTGCTGAATGCTGCTGGGACTAGAATGCAGTAATCTGGGACAGGTTCTGGCATGATCCACAATCCAGAAAGCATTCTGGATGATGTATTGAAATAGGAGGCCTTTGACAACATATGGATTATGGGTTGGGCAGTCAAATGTAGATGTTCTATGCTTAGGAAAATTTCTCAGGAATGCAACGTTCTTACTGGCCATATAAGAAGAATAATGGATGCTTTACAACACGCACCTAACACAGTGCGAACATATCTGCATTATATCTTAATGACTGTTGTCACGACTCGTGTTTTATGTGGCTTCTGTATGCAAAGAAAATGCACACTTTCTATCTGGTGACTTTTGTCTGTCTCTTTGGATTAACAGCGATGCAACCTCAGTTAGACTGAAACTGTGTGGACTTGGATCCATATTCGGATACGATGGTATCACAGAAATTTTTCTAGAACATACTATTGATCATCAGCTTAGATGTATGGTTTTGACTACATTAGAAGATGTGTATGGGCAAAATTTCATTCTGATATAAAGGCATATAATCTCGTTACGGAGAGATACAGTATTAAGGAGCTGCTACAGAACCACTTGTCCTACAGTGTGGTGTACCTCCCGTCAGAGATTTCCATTACCCCCATCGCTTTGATGATGGAGATGTTTAGGTCAGTTGGTGCATCCACGGCAGTTGTAGATTCCTTCGTGTGTCTGTGCTTTTTTCTGTATCTGAATTTTTTACGGCTAGGAAAAGAGAGACATATACAAGCTGCTGTAGAGAATACGTGATCACGTCATATCCAAATATTCGAGTCAGAGACAAATCAAAGTTGCCATTCAGAGACACGGAACTAAATCTCATTGGTTACTCCAATATGCAAGAGACCCAGCTCAGAAATGCTTTCATTTGCTTCTATAAATCCCTAAAAATTTGTCCACATCGCAACGTTTTTAAATATCACCTGGGAATTCTGTTTTACAAAGTCCATATTGCTCGAGGAAGAGGTGAACTAAACTGAAATAAACCGACTGACATTCTGCTTAAAATGGCCAGGCGGAATGTTATTAATGAGGTAGAACACAGTGAACATTTCTTAGCATAAAATTGTACTAATTAATCAAAAGCTACAAACTTGATTAAACTGATATATTTACAATAATCAGGGTATAAGACAGATATGTCATTTGTAGACATTGTTTGCATGTCTACGAGCCCTTTAAGGCTTTCTGCAATGAAAACATAGTTAATACTGCATTTGTCTTAAAAGAAGAAATTGAAGACTTGTAAAAAAACAAGAGTGTGATGCAGACGTTTTAATGCTGTTCTGCAAGAAAAATAATTGTTTCATGAGGAGAGTCGAAATTTACTATCTTTTAATAAAGTAGATTGTATTTGTTACCCAGTAATCATGGAAATTTGTTGCTTTCTTTGTGGTTAGTTCCTGTTAAGGGATCCATGTATATTCTTCGTATCTTTGAAGGTATTGGAAAGATAGGTAAATATTAATAATAACATATAGAAAGGGCTAAACAGAACATGCTTTGAGGAGGAGCAGCCATAATATATGTATGTCAAGAAGTTGACTTCATTGAAGATATTCCAGTGTAAAATTTTGCATACAGTGGGTTTTAGCAAGCGATATGAGTAATTTTTGTAAAAGTCGTGCAAAGAAGAGTAATTAAATATAGTGACAAATTACAATAATAAATGGAATAAAGTCTCAATTTTGTTTTGAATGTGTAAATTATGAAAGACATAATTAATGATTTTTACTGCTGCTCATTCAATTTTTAAATGGTGGCGTTTCGCAGACTATATTTTTCTTAACGTAGTGGCAATTATTTTTGTCAGCTTTATTTTTACATAAGACTATTGTGATGAAGATAAAAACTTAATATAAGACTATTGTGATGAAGATAAAAACTTAATATAATGCCCGTACTTTCTTCTACTAATGGTAGAGCGTCCGCCTCGGATGCGGGAGGTCGCGGGTTCAAACCCCGGCCGAGTCATACCAAAGGCTTTCAAAAAAATGGTACTAACAGCTGCCTCGCTTGGCGCTCAGCATTAAGAGGTTAGTGTTAGGACTGGTTGGCCTGGTGTCAAGATAATGTGACTGGGTGGGACATCATGCTACATGTCTGCGGCATGATGCCCCAGTGCTAAACATCACTATAAACTGTCACACTGCAGACATCGTAGCGATATGACTGAAAAATTGTTAAAGCTACGTTAAAAATCTAAACCACACACACTATCTATCTTTAATCGTTTGCAGACATACATTTTTCTATATTGATCTGATTATATCATATCATAAGAAGATCTGCCATGTATAATATATATTTTTATTCCTATAGTACTAACCTTTGTGCTTTTTCTAAAATGGGTGTATTATCGGTTATCCATCTCTTATATATATACATATATATATATATATATATATATATATATATATATATATATATATATATATATATATATATATATATATATATATATATATATATATATATATATAATAACTTCCGGGGCATATGAGGGTGCATATTGCTCAACATTGATTTTTCTTTTCTTTGATGCTGGACATTTTTGTTCTTTGCCCCACCCACCTTTTGTGGCTGCCAGAAATGCAGCAATCTCTAATTGCTGTATTTCTGTTTATGGCGGTTGCAGCCTCAAAACATTTATGTATTTTACCGTATGTCTCATTGTTCAATTTCTTAACATGTTTACTCTTTAGACTTTGTCCAGATAGTTGTGTTATGCTGTATATACATAGCAAATGTTTGGTTCAATACATTACATTTATTTCAATACAAAGTCAGGAAAGTGGCCAGCATCAAACACAAAGTTTGTCTTTGTTTTAATTATGTACCCATATACTTCGACTTTGTAATTTTGTACGACTGACCTAATGAATTCTGTCTTTCACTTTCTGTCTTCCTTTTGATTCGATCAATGTCGTAAAAAGTAGGATGGTACATGCACATTTAATTTTACAATCTCATCAAACATGAATTAGTAATAAAGAGACCTGTTTTCATTCACTTTCTTTCTGACAATAACTTGCACCCCTCTTCTACATGCCTAAGAACACACACACACACACACACACACACACACACACACACACACACATATTAATACACATATATATATATATATATATATATATATATATATATATATATATATATATATATATATATATATATATATATATATATATATATATATATATATATATATATATATATATATATATATATATACCTGGAATTCGACATTAACTGCAGCTATAAAAGTTTCGCAACGTAAAAGGTAGTATTTTAAGTTTTCGGAAATAATACTCAGAAGAAAATAATAATAATACATGTATGAATTCTATTTTTTATCATTGGTTTTCGAATACTACTGGTTGATTATTAATGCCTTGTTTCAAAAGTAGTATTCCTTTGAGAAGTTTTTAATGTCAGGCAATGACGGGAATTTCGACAATGAAAGATCAAATGAGTGTTCTTGATCTATTTGCATTCAATAACAATTTAGTTCCCTGGTATAATTATTAGTCATTTGTAAGTACTATTCTTTGGAATTATAATGAAAATTATCACTGAACATCCCCAAAATGATGCCTTTGCATTAACTTCTGCCTTTGTATGGGGCCTTGAGGGCTTTCCTTATTATGATACAAAGTATTAGATATTATGAGCAAATAAGCCATAAAAACTTCAATTTTTGGTTAGTGATGGGAACCAAAAGTTATTGCCCAAGGGTAGTGGTTTTCTTCTTTGCATCTTCTTGAGTAAAAATAAATCATATTGTTACGTATATGTAATTAAATTGTGTGTTAGTTTTGAAATTCTTTTTTATTTTATTTTTGTTTCATTACATTTTATTGTAATGATTATTGAAAGGATTCGAAATTTTTTTTCAGTAATTCGATATTTTCTTTTAGTAAATGTTGTTTATTTAAGACGTAAACGTGTTACATGAGAATTATTTTTAGTTAACCTAGTTCGTCTTGGGCTGGCAAGAACGTAAACAGGCAGTTAAAATGATTGGTCAATATCAGGGCCATACTTTCCTTGCATGATCACCATGTGTAAACAACGTTTTTATATTATTGGTTCTTAAGTGGGGCTACACTGGTGTACGTGATAGATCTCTTGTAGTAAGAGACCACATGACCCATCTCGCGAGATTTGAAATGATGTTTTTGGGGTTTAAATACGCATTCTTAATATTCTTCTAGCACAGTCGTTTTAACATCTTGAAGGAACAAGGTGTTATTTTTATTTGTTGCCAGATTGTTTGTTTTTCATCTGATTTTTGGATTTAATAATTTATTCTCCTGGAAACTCAACAAGTTGACTTTCTTATAAAAAATTCTGAAAGATATTCATGGAAATTTATTCTGGAATTATTCGGAAAAAAAGACTGTGATTCAATTGAGGGATTGTTGATATTCGTACATTGGACCACATCTGACGTTATAACCTTCCATATTTGTATGTCGTCGAGATTCGAACCTGGATTCTAATAGAACTATTTAGTGATAGGACTAGTGTATTCATTCTTAGGATCAAATTTTTGGATTTTATTCACAAACTGGAAGTCCTATTTACCAATTTTTACATTGTTTTCTAGGGAAATAAATTATTTTGTTAAAATATACAAAGCTTGTTGACTTCACTCTTTTCTTCTGTTACATTTGTACGAGCCTACACGTAACAATATAAATAGATGCTTAAATTGTCAGAACTTTATGATTGTTTTGTAAAGCTCCTGTTACTTAAAATAGAACATAATTATTGCAATTTGTGTATTATACTTTTTTTTAACGCATTGTAATGTTTATTAAACAGCGATGGAAAAGCATTGTATTCTCCAATGACTGCTGACTAGTCAGAAAGGGACAAAACTCTTATATTACCTCAGAGAAGGGCCTTCTTATTCTCTTTCTTCAGACTAGAAACATTACAAACATTTTCCTCGTTTAGAAATTTGAATAGATGTCCCTAAATATAATTAGTAACAGGCAATAATACTTTCTACCAATTAGTCTTGGTAGAGTACAAAGAAAGCATTTCCAATTTTCCTTGTATTCGTTTCAAAAAGAAATATTTGGTTAATACTTTGTTTTACAATAAAATGACTCAATTTCGCAGCAAACTACTAAGTTTGGAATGATGGCTTCTGATCTGTTGTATTACTTATCAACCAAAAGCATGATAAAATAGAATTAATCGATCAGAATAGTATAGTTTCAGTGTAAAAGCATCAATAAGTTTACAAATTTGGTCTCGTGCATTAAGGTATCATTTTTGTTTAGATTTTATTTCGGATTCAACAGTGCATACACGCATATATCAACCTACAAATCTTTAAAAATATAATGTGTTAGAAAGTGCTGATAGACATTGTCTTGCTCAAAATTATAATATTTGCTTGTGTTCTTGAAGGTGTTACGACCCTGTAGTTGAATTACATATGTGTTAAAATTTAAATTCTTATAATTCTTTGTTTCATTTTTATTTTATTTTTATATCACTAAAAGTTATTATTATTATGGTGATGATTATGTTAGCAAGGTCTAATAGTTTGTTAGAAACATCGTATTTATTTAAAACGTAAATGTGACTCGTGTAAGCACGATTTTTGTATGACGGGTTTTGCGTAGCAAGTAAACATTCAGCAGTAGGTATGTAAATGATTGGCTAATGCTTGTTCAGGTTTTCGTAATGTCCAGATGGATTGCGAAATCACACGTGTTCTCCGTGCGTGTGTACATGTAATGATGCATTAGCTTGTTTTAAATGCTCAGTTACCTGTAAGAAATGTTTAGTCAGTCATAGAGTGGTAGTCATAGTCGTGGTCAGTCATACTTGAGAGTCACATCATAACATCTTACAGAGTTTCTAATACCTTAAGGAAAAGGTATTTCTGTGCTGGAGAGAAGTGTTTGTTCATTCGTACGTGTTAGGAACAACATGTGTGTTGTTAGTGGTGGTAGCTGTATTTCATCTACTTTCTAAGTAATTATTTTCCCTGGAGAACAACACTAGTGGCTTTGGACAAAGACATTTGATGAAATTACTTCTAAATCGGAACAGAACAATACAAATTGTGCTTTACAGTGAAAATTCTGGACATTTTGTGTTAGCCTTCGTCTGACGTCATCATCCGCCATCTTGGAACGGAACTGAGATTCAGACTGTATCAATTTAGAACTGTTTATTCACAGGACTTGTGTGTTTTCACAAATTTAGAACAATTTTTTGGATCTTCTTCGTAAATCGTAAGTCTTGTTTGATATATTTACCTTTTCTCCGTGTTTTCTAGGGAAATTTATTTTTGTTAAAATTTACAAAGCTTGTCTTTTCTTTCTTTGTGTTACTTTGAACGAGCCGATACGTAACAAAGGAATATTGAAGTTGTACTGAGATATTGCCCTCCCATGCAGGATTTACACAATGTAAGCTTAATATTGAATGATTCATTTAGACCATATCAAATCTACAGTATTCATTGTGTCAGGTTTTGTTATGATCTCTGAAATAATATGAATAAAAATAACACTTTTACTACTTGTTGTTATTGTTATAATTATTTGTAGCTTTTACAGTCTTTTGATGGCATTATTACTGGTTTGTTACGTGGGATTGGGACTCTTCTTAGATCCTTTGATCTGAAAGACCTTCATTTGTATCCTATATGTTCAGTGAAGTGTCGCTGTCTGTAATAGATCTGTCTTTAACACCATTTCTACCTTCTGTAGCACTGTATTGTATCAACTCCACATTGTGTATCACTTACTGTTTTGGTAGGTCGCTGTTTGCATCTGTATTGTTTGATAAATTAACTGGACGGTTTGGTTTATAATCTATCAAACCATACACAAGATTACAGATACAAAGAATGACTGTACGAAACCGGAAGCAATGCCAAACATGCAGACCTGGAGTAGATAAATACAGTATGCATAATGTCTCCTGTTTTTGTTTTATATAACTTGTTGTACTCCTACCACGACTGATATGATCCTTGTCTTAGTTCTCATAGGCAAGTCAATGTAATTGGTTACATGTTCTTTCTTGTGACATGGCAGTCCCTTGTACTGCTTTGTTTCTGATGGAGGTCCGATTTTCTCGCCTTGTCTATAAGATCTATGTCTGGTCTTCTGTGTTGTATGCTGTGGTGGGTATGGATGTTAAACTCCCACACGACTTTTACTTCATTAGTCTATATCATTTCATGTTTATGATTGTGGTGAACTCAAGCCCATATTTCTTAGACATGTCAGTGTACTACTAGAATTTATTTCATGCTGAATTTTGTACTCATAGTGGTTGATCTTCATGCACCCAGTGTTCAGGTAATTTGCTGTTTCAACTTTACTTCTGCGCATTCTGAACAAAAGTGACAAATCTTGATTTTGTATGTTATGCTGTCATCTTGTTGACCATGAGGGGAAGGGGCTCCGGTTGGCCAAGTAGTCTAAAGCGATCGCCTTTACCGATCATTGCCATCTCACCTCTTTCTGCATTTGTTCTGGTCTTGGGTTTGGCCATGCAAGAAAGTTTACCAGTAGCTTCCTATGTGTCGGTGGTTATTTCTGGGGCTTTCAACGGTTCTTTTTCAGTCAGTGATACTGGCGGACTTGTTTAGCATATTCTGTACTGAAAAAGGTAGAGACGCTCCCAGTATGCGAGATCGTTCACTTCTAAAGCGGTGTTGCGCGCGAACTACCGCAAATTAGTTCAAAGTCGCGCATATAAAAAGACATTCTGCGCGGCGGTAAAAAACTATTATTTTTGTTACGATAAATTAAAAGTAAATTCAAAATTAAGGACACTTTTTTATCACCATATCTCTTCCATACCAAAGTCTGCAGATGTACGTTAATTCAAAATGATACTTGGTAACCCTGCTAATTATTTATAACAGAAACAAATTTGTCGTAGTGGGGTTCTGTAATTCATATGCGCGTGCGTGAACTGTGGTTCATTTCCGTAAAGTGAAATCATTCTTGGCAGGACGTAAAATTACTGATTATTTTCAACGTCAAGTTAGTGCTGGCATGATTATGGAAAGTGAATGGGAGAATGAAGAAAATAGTGGAGTTTCTAGCACAATAGAGGACGATGTTTCAACAACAATATCAGATGCCGAGCAGCTGTTAGATATACTGCCAAAAGAGACCAAAATGTGCAGCAGAGTTTGAAAATTCTTTTATTTTGTCAGAGGAGAAACGGTTACAATACAACTCCAAGACGTGAGGTATATTCTTTATTTGTAAAAGTTGTGGGAAATGTAACCGCTTTACATCTGTTCTGACTCTATGGTCAAAAACCTAGTTACAGAAAGAAGCAAAACCAACAAGTTTTGTAAAACTTGACAATTTAATTATCAATTTTATGAATGAAAATGTGAGAGAAACCTACAGTATTATGAAGTGAATTCAAAATAATCCTGAAAAAATTATATTAAAGTCCAAAAGAATGAAAAGTTCCGTATAAAATTCAGAACCGGAAGAATCGTGACATTGTCAAAATGGCGTTGTACAGGACTCCTTTGAATAATTCACAATAGTTCCAAAATAATACTATGGTCCAAATGAGCACTCGCTAATTCCACGGAACAGTTCAGAAATGTTTTCCTCTCAAATAATATCTAAGTACAACATAAAACACGTCTACAGAATTATAACGGAACACAAGATCTAGGAATGAATCCAAATAGGAACAAATATGATTGGTCAGTTCGCTCCTTATGTACACCTTATATTACGATTATATTTCATTACATACCCCCAAGTGGCAGATCATACTAATCAATAAATATTTCGAAATACCCATTCATGTGACCTAGTCCATCCAATAGGAAATTATTCAATTCTTCTAGAACCATCAACCCCACCGGCCAATGAGAAAGTAACACAAAACCATCAACAAGGCCTTATTATTAATGTTATTAGTATTAAGTTTCAACACACGTTAGCATTTGTTTATAGATCCCATGTAATTTTACGTTCTTTATTATCCTAAAACAGATCCTAGTCACATAGGCAAAATCTGTAATTTACAGTCATGATCAAAAATGATAAAAGTTGGACAAAATCTTGTACCAGGAGTTACAGATATAAAATACAGATATACAGAGCACCTCCCCTCGTAAGGAAAAGAAAGATTTATGAAATAAAGCTTTCTTTTTCCAGAATAATCAAACACAGAAATGATAATAACAATGAAATTGCACAGGAAGATATATAATGAACATACAAAAATGTATACAAAATAAATCAATGTAGAATTCCTATACACGTGAAAGTGCATCAGCGATTGAAAGTTTCTTTTCCCTTGGCGTACCGAATGTCAATGTTGTATTCGTGCAACATCAAACTCGATTTTTTAACAATCTGTGATTTTTATTTTTCACTTTGTTGTGTATAGGAAGCAATCACTGAATACAATAATCGGAGAAGGAGTTGAATTAATATACACTTAAAACGTTGTAAATCCAGAATTAAAGCCAAACACTCCTTGATACTGGAATAATATCTCTGGTGCTTATTTAAAGTTTTAAAGAAATAGCACGCTGGATGTTCACCATTTTTTATCTTCCTGAATGAATACACCAGCGACCCCTACACCACTTGAATCATAAACGATTGGTTAAAATCTGGAGCTGAAAGAACAACTGCACTTTTTAGTATGGCTTTTAATTGATCGAACGGCTCCTGACATTTGTCAAGCCAATAAAACTTGGTCTTCCTACTTAACAAATTGGTCAGAGGCTCAGCAATTATGGAAAAATTTGAGCAAAAAGTTCTGAAAATATCCAGCCATACCCAAAATTCTCATCGGTTTCTTGGTACTGATTGGCACAGGGATTTCAGAGATAGCTTTAAATTTGGCTTCTAGAGGCTTAACTTGACCATGTCCCACAATATGTCCTAAAAATTGGACACAAGCTTGGCAAAACTCCCTTTTTATTTAAATTAATTGCCACACTTGCCTCATTCAATTGAACAAAGTATTTCCGGATAGTTTCCAGGTGATCTTTCCAGGAATCACTGTATATAATTACGTCGTCGATGTATGCATCACAGCCTTCTATAACAAACGGCATTGCCTTGTATTGGTAGAGTCCATCTGGAGTTGCAAAAACCGAAATTTCTTTTGCTTTATCCGCAAGTGAAATCTGCCAGAATCCTGTAACAGGTCAAACTTGGTGACATATTTTGCATTTCCAGTTCTGTCAGTACAGTCATCAATACTAGGTATTGAAAATGAGTGTTTTGGTGACACTGTTCACTTTTCTGTACTCATTGCACATACGGAAAGAATTATCTGGTTTCGGCACAAGAATACATGGTTAACTCCAGATTAGTTTGCCTGGTTCAATAAAGTCATTCTCCAAAAAGATATCCAGTTTTCTTTTTCAGACATTCCCGATTAAGAGGATTCATTCTGTAAGGGTTTTTTTTTTTTTTTTACAGGATTGGAATCAATAATTTCAACTTCATGGTAGATTTTATTTGTTCGAGTTGAACATCTGGAAACAAGTGCTCATATTCACATATTAGCTGCTTGAACTCATTCGTTTCCTGTGGCTATAGATGTAAAAGTTTGTCTAGGTTCTTCTGTACTTCAGACTTTTGAAGACTGTTTAAACAAAAATCGTTCCAACTGGATGTACGTCATCATTTATATCGCCACTGTGTGGGACAGGAACAGCTAAATTTACTGAATGATATACAGGGCTATCTCGCACCAACATATTCTTTTAACATATTTATTAGGCAGAGTTGTTTCTGTTTCCGCCTCCCAGAATGTTGATGATATAATTTAAGTTACTTACTTTCTTTTTAACTGTATAGGGATCAAAATACCTGCCTGAAGAGGATTTTGTCTGAAGGTTATTTCTTGCCACCTCACAAGCTTTCGACAGTTTGTATTTAAAATGAGAGATATAATCAAGGAAATTAATCTCTGATTCATCTTTGAAAGAAATTTCTCCTTCAGCATCTTCAATGGAACTCGAACAGTGTGTCCAAAAATAAGTTCAAAAGGCCTAAATCCTCGGGACTCTTGAGTTGACTCCCTAAGAGCAAATAACAGTAAATGTACACCTTCGTCCCAGTCGTTCCTAATATCAAAGAAACATGACCTTATGATATTCTTTAAAGTCTGATGGAGTCTTTACAGCAACCCCTGGCATTAAGAGTGACATGCAAAGGACTTAAATTGTTGGATACCTGATTCGTTCATAACTTGTTAGAAGATCCCAGACATGAAATTAGAGCATAGATCAGATTGGACGAATTTGGGAAGGCCAAAATGTGTAAAGAACTTTATTAACGCTTTGACTATTGTTTTAGTCTTAATATTCCGTAAAGGAATTGCCTCCGGAAACCTTGTCGACGCGCACATTATGGTTAATAAGTATGGGTTGCCTGACTTGGTCTTCGGTAAGGGACCTACGCAGTCTACCATTATTCTTCTAAATGGTTTGTCAAATGCAGAAATAGGTTGTAAATGAGCTTTATGTATTTTTTGCCTGTGTGTTTCTATCATCTGACAAGTGTGACAAGATCTACAGTATTTAGAAACATAACTTTTATTTTCGGACAGTAAAAATGATGTAAGATCTTGTGATAGGTTTTATTGACTCCTAAACGACCAGCCAAAGGAGGTTCATGGGCAAAACTAAGAATTTCCTGTCTATAGAACTTAGGAACAATAATTTGATAGCGCACTGACCACTCTTCGCTAGCAGGTATCTCAGGTGACCTCCATTTGGAATAAGGACCCCATTTTAAAAACAAATAGTAAGTTGGCACATCTTCAGAATCAGCTTCGCTAATAGCCCATTGAAACAAATAGGAGATCTCAGAATCTTTTTCCTGTTCGACAAGTGATTATCGTTTGTCACCTTGAATAGAAATATATATATATATATATATATATATATATATATATATATATATATATATATATATATTGATTTGTAACGTAGATTTAACAATTTTTACGATGTCTGCAGTGTGGCAGTTTGCAGTTATGTCTAACATTGGGGCATCATGCCGAAGACATGTAGCATTATGTTCCATCGAGTCAAATTATGCTGACACCAATCTGACCAGTCCTAACACTAACCTCTTAATACTGAGTGCCAAGCGAGGCAGCTGCGAGTATCATTTGTTGTAAGTCTTTGGTATGACAAGACCGGGGTTCAAACTCGCGACCTCCCGCATTCAAGGCAGACGTAAGCCAACTAAATAACCACGTAAGCCACCGAAAGAAAGAGAATCAGTCGTTAAAAGAGGATCACAATGTTCAATACCTTTTGATTGATCAGTAACAGGAGTTAAAGTGAAAAACTAAAGCCTGACAAATGCAAGTGTCAGCCAAATAATTTCCTGATCAACTTCATTCTCAAGAGCTCTTTTTGCCATAGCTGTAGTAACTACACAAGCAGGGTATATAAATCGTGGAGTTCATTTTCAATAGGATCAAGTTTTTGATGCAAACAAATGGATAAACTGTCACTGAATTGTATAAATCCCTTTATTTATTAAATACATGTACTCGGGTTTCGCTTTTTGTGTACAACGATACCCGAGGTTTATTTATGTATATTTTACAATATTTTGAAACAGTGAGTTCGGTTCATCTTATGCCGCACGTGCGAAGTGCTTTCGATAGGAAAAACCGAATTCTTTCAGCGCACAGACGATGTAGGCTACATCGTTTGTGAATAAATGCCTAAAAGACGATATCTTCACATTACGGAACGTCTTGTCAGTAAACAGTCTACTTAGGGACTTGCACATCTTCAGCTGTAGAGGTATGTAAGTTATTTATTACTTTCTTATGTATTTTATTTCTTATGTATATTTTAAGTTATAGCTATTGTACGTTCTACCACGCTTATTTTTGTATGCTTTCAATGTAGCTTTGGCTTGCGTAGTAAAACGCAAATATTTTCTATTCTTGTTTGTGACTCAGCAAGAGATTTATATTAGCAATATAAAGTTGCATTTTCTTAAGAAACGTTTAGTACCATAGGAATCTTGTCGGACACAGGTTCACTTCTGAACCTGTTTATTATTTTGTTATGTTGCACCGATAATGTAATTTGTATAACTTACCGTATATAACGTCATTACGTGTTATCGTATATGCCCGTGTCATGCATAGTACACGGTGTTAGATGTATTTTCAGCTGATCAGAGTGATCCATGCTGATCGTAGTCGACGTGGTACCAGCTGCAGAGCTAACCATAGAAGCTGAACCATAGCAGCCGTAGAACTGAGTGAACAGTGTTGCTGGTCGAGTAGCAGGTGATCGGGTGTTGCTGACCGAATCGGTGGGTGCTGATTGCTTGATTGACCAAGGAATTGAATGGTGGTCGGTGACTACCTATAATGATGCTTGCTTGATTGACCAGTGTGACTGGTAGCCAAGTGTGATATTGACGGGAGTTTTTTGTGTTACTCCATGCATGTAATCTTTTTGCTGTGGGCTAATTTTGGGTTTTTTTTAATACCCAGTGTTTTGGGAGTGTAAAGATATTTTTGTATGATATTTGTCCAATCAATTCATCAATTTACTATTTTAGTAAAATACGTCAGTTTTCACTATTTGAGTGAATACATGTTTTACTAATGAGTAAAACACGTCATTTTTTCATCGTGTGAAATTACTGTGAATCGTTCACCTTTTGTCCTTGTACTGTGTAAGGTCATTTATTTGTATTTATATTTGTTGCATTATTAGGTTCGTGCGGATTATGTTAATTTGTCCAATATTTGGATCTTACACAAGCACGTATTAATCAGTATTCTTTTCTCATTCAAGTCATATACATTGTTACGACCCTGTAATTTAATTACATGTGTGTTAAAATTTGAATTCTAATTTCTATTTCATTTTTATTTCATTTTTATATCATTAAATATATAATTATTATTATGATGATGATTATGTTCGCAGGGTCTGATATTTTGTTAGAAACATCGTGTATATTTAGAACGTAAATGTGACTCGCGTAAGCACGATTTTTGCATGACTGTTTTGTCGTATTAAGTAAACAGTCGGAAAAAGCTATGTAAATGATTAGCTGTGACCAGTCATTACTAATACTACTTGTTGACATTCTATACTGCGGTGGCGAGATTTCGAAATCGCATGATTTCTTCGTGCGTGTACATGAAATGACGTATTAGTTTGCTTTAAATGGTCAGATACCTGCGAAATAGTCTAGAGTCATATTTTAACATCTTATAGAGTTTCTAAATACCTTAAGAAGAAGGTATTCTTTTGTGCTGGAAAGAGTTGTTCATTCGTACGTATGTAGAACATGTGTTTTGTTATCGATGATAGCTGTACTTCGTTTACCTGTTAAATAATAATAATTTTCCCTGGAGAACCACACGACTGGCTTTGGACAAAGACATTTGTTGAAATTAATTCTAAATTGGAACAGGACAGTACAAAATTGTGATTCACAGTGAAAATTCTGGACACTTGTGTAAAACCTTCGTCTGACGTCACCATCCGCCATCTTGGAACGGAATTGAGATTCAGACTTCAATTTAGAACTGTTTATTCACAGGACTTAAGTGTTTTTTACAATTTTATGACAAATTTTTGGATCTTCTTCGTAAATCGTAAGTCTTGTTTCATATTCTTACCTTTTCACCGTGTTTTCTAGGGAAATAAATTATTTTTTGTTAACATTTACAAAGCTTGTTATAGTCACTCTTTTCTTTATGTTACTTTAAACGAGCCGATACGTAACAGCATCAATAAACATTGTAATTGTATCACCATCCAAAGTGTTCTGTTGTAAATCCAAAATCCAACCCGGTTATCTTTTTACATAAACCACAAGCTTATTTCCAGCTAAATCAATTGCCTAGCAATAAATGAACACCCTTAATGGACAATGAATTCACAGCACCGATAGTAACTGGTCTCTAAGCTAAGTCTGACGTTACACTAACATTATGGAGTGGAATTTGAATAAAACCGCATGCAACTCCCTGAATAAAAATACTTGCAGAAGAATTCTCAGACAAAGGCAAAGTACCTGATAATAAAAGACTCCGAGAAGCTCCCGTGTGCCTTGATGTCTTAATAGGGATAGGATTGGTCGTATCACCAATAAGTGATATTGAATCTTTCAATATGAATGGTTCATAAGACTCCATAATAAAGTCAAACTTGGGTTTCTAAATGTATTGTTTCCAATAAATGACCATGACCTTGACCGATGAGAAACGAGCATTTGGAACTGCTCCTGTCTTTATTCTATTGCTTATTTATTAGCTTAAATCAATCAGAAATAAAGTGCCCTATTTTCTTGCAATACAACGAGATAAGGATTTCTGATCAGTCTTATCAGACCTTGGATTCTTCCAGATTGAAATTTGCAAAGACCTGTTTGACATTGAGTTGGTTTCTTACTAACCATCTGCTGAAAAAATAAAATTTGTGAACAAATGAAACTGTGAGTAATCTTCAGCGTTTTCGAAAGTGTCTACCTGGTGTTCATCAAGGTAAATTGTGGCGTCACTATGGACGCAGTTCTTGAAATGTTCAATTAATATCAGTTGTCTACGTCTGCCATACCCTTTATTAACTTTTTTAGATATACACCACCTGTCAAATAGTTTATTTTTCCCTAGCAAACTCGACATTGGTTTGTCTAGTTTCTTTCTTGCAATTCCATAACCTCTGTCGATATGCCTCAAGTACCATCTCATAACCCTTCATGATACATTCCTTGACAAACTCATATTCAGCACTTGCTTCTACTGACAATGATATACAAACTTCACGAGCTTTGCCAACAAGTACACTCTGTAATAACAAAGTCCAGTGCTCTGTTGGCCACTTTCAGTTCTCGGCTATTTTTTTCAGAATGTGAAAAATATTATTCTACATCTTTTTAAAAAGGGGGTAATAATATAATATTGTTGGTAACATCAAAACTGAACCTTTGTGAGATCATTGCTATTTCTTGACAGTAACAATTTAAATTTCAATTCTCTCTCTCCATCACGTTGCCTACACAAGTGGATAGAATTCATTTTTCTACCTCAACTACTATGTCTGCAACGCTTACGTAGCTTATACTATCAATTACTTTGTCAAGTACAGTCTGTTAACCTTGGTTAACGGATTTTAACAGTATGATGTATTAATTATAAATACTGAGTGTAGACAGGATACCTGTATATTAAACCGGCACTGTTCCGATAGTGTATAGGACACACACAGGTGACTGATGCATAAATATCATGACCATGTCCACTGACAGTAGATAACATTTTTGTCGGGTGTGTCGATTTCTACTTTGAGTCGATTTCTACCTTGAGATAGTGACTTATTTTGATGCAGACTGCTTGAAGAACCTGTACGAGCGTGTACCACCTGATTAAGATCAAGGACTTGTTAAGGAACTGCGGCCTTTTGAAACAAATTTTAATTATGTTTTAAGGCTTTAACTTGTGTTACCTTTAACTATTGTCTAATATATATGTAGCAGAATTAACATCGTTGCGTTGTATATTCTCTTGTTGTATATAATACTTACATTGATTCGAGAGAATTTGTCGTTCAAAGATTTTGTGCAATTCATTTTTACATGTCTTATTTTGTTGGCACTACATAGCCTCTTTTGTGCTGAATTATCGTACAGTTTACATGTTTATTTAAGTGCCATCTAGGCGAGCAATATATTCGCAAGTATCTTTCCTTAGAGTAATTGACTGTGTTAAGTAGGAATCAAGGAAAGAAGTCCCATTATGAAAGAATATCAAGACGAAGACTTAAATTGTTGGCATCCGTTAGTCTCGAGAGACGACGGAAGTGCGCCGATGAGAGATGTCCCGGTTGGTAGTTGTGCAGCGTCTTCTGTGGCTATGGAGCCCAACACGGGAGTGGCAGTCCTTGCTGCAGTTGCTGCACTTGAAGGTTAAGTCTGGTGGGGGTTGGAGCTGCTTCCTCTTCCACTGAGATCGTTTTTCATCGGCGAGCATTCGTAGCTTGTCCTCGCCGGCTTTCAGACCAGTGATCAGAGCATGTCGCCAGCTGGACTTTTCTAGACCAAGCTCTTCCCAGGTGTTGACATCGATCTCAAGGGCTTTCATGTCGCGCTTGCAGACATCCTTGAAGCGGAGATGTGGCCGTCCGATCGATCTTCTGCCAGAGGCAAGCTTCGAATAAAGAAGGTCTTTGGGGATCCGTCTGTCATCCATCCGACGTACATGGCCCAGCCATCTGATGCGACTTTGGCGGAGGAGTGTGACCATGCTAGGTATCTTGGCACGTTCAAGCACCTCGTTGTTTGTCACTCGATCGCTCCAGGTGATCCCGAGTATGCGTCGGAGGCATCGCATGTGAAAGGCGCTCAGTCTTTTCTCCTGTGAGGCGTACAGGGTCCAGGTTTCACTGGCGGACAGGAGAGTGCTTAACACACAGGCACGGTACACGGAGATCTTAGTGTTCAGGGTCAACATGCTGTTGTTCCACACTCTCTGCAACAACCTAGATAGAGTTGTTGATGCCTTTCCAATCCGCTTGTTGAGCTCGGCGTCGAGCGAGAAGTTGTTGGTAATGGTAGAGCCGAGGTACGTGAACTGACTGACTACTTCTAGTTTATAGTTGTTGATGATGATGCTGGGAGGATCAGCGTCCTGAGCCATCACGTTGGTTTTCTTTAGGCTGATGGTCAACCGAACCCATCGCATGCTTTAGCAAAGCGGTCCATCAGGAATTGTAGTTCAGCTTCTGTGTAAATTATACGCAGAAAAATGCATTAAATCAATCAACAACTTGGAGCTATCACAATCTTAACCTTGAGATCTAACATTTACCAGCCGATGAGTGAAATCAGATAATGTGTATAAACATTATACAATTCCTGATTGTGAATTTCACTCAGAAGCAAACATTTGCCAGCTAAAGACAAAATAAATTCAAAATATATTATTTAGTAACAGATCTTAGAAAGAAAACATTTATTCAGTAATGCAAATCTTTAAATTATTGAAACTCAGAGAGACATTCATCTGTTCAAAAGAAATCAAATCAGAATAGTATTTTAGTAACAGATTTAAAAAGAAACAAAATTAAACTTTCTGAAGTAAGGTCAGACTTCGCGTTCTTGAGGTCAGTTTCAAACGACAATTGTTTGTTCCAAGCGAAAACCTTTGTTTTTTCACGTCTTTCTCTGAAAGATACACATTTTAGCCGGAAAATTAGTAATCTTATCCAAATTTCCTTTGTTCGAGTTTTCTCTGACCTTTTCCAGTTTTCGGTGAATGGTGTCTTTTTATTAGGGTAATCGCTCTGACACGGCCCTATTCCATCCTGCCCCGGCCACAGCATTACTGACCAAATATCTAATATGAGATGGGAATGATAAGAGAAAACTCGGAGCTGCGGTAGCTCAGTTGGTACAGCGGTTTCGATACCCCAGACCAGCCAGGGTCTGTTGCCTAGGTGTGGCCTAAGGAAATCCATTAAGTCCCCGTTTATCGGCATGATATAACCAATAATATGTTAAAAGCCACAAAAAACAAAAAGCAAATCTGATTAATTATTTCCGGCCACATGCTAGTCGCTTATTTACAGTAAACCTTTACATTACGTAGATGACATAAACTGTATTGAAAATGTTGTTTTATGATCAATTATATAGTCTTATATTTAGATGTTAACTGAAGCATGTAGAGAAGTTCATCCTAGGCTGGTTTCTGAGTATGTACTGATTACTACAATATATAAGGTGAAATATTATTTCTCTGCGGAACCATCCTATGCGTAGGATGTTCTACAATAATGATGTCGCCTTAAGAACTCACAATAGCAATATCCCCGGCAACATTTCGACCGGCTTTTATACATTACTAATACATCACTAAGATAAAAGCTAATGACATAGTTGTATGTTATCGGTACATCGCAAAGGTGACGGTAGCTTCATAAATTACGACATTCTCTGAACCATATACTTGGATTTTGTTACCAGAATTATCTGATGTTCATCATAAATTAATAATGATTGTGAAGTTTTTCTGAGGTTGTTAGATACAATTCACACATTATTGTCTCATATCGTTCACCTCCAGAAACATCATTAGATTTTGAACAGTTTCTTTAGCTCATTCAAATGCTTTTCACATTAATGCTTACTCTTGCACTATCCTGTAAGACGAGAAAGGGGGGGGGGGGGTCTGCATGCAGAGCCGACGATCAAAGTATTGCTGTCAAAGATCTGACCTCAGAGTCAAAAGGATAATCTAGGATGTCGTAGAAAGTATTGCATTAACTTCTCAATGATTCATCAAACTTATGAAGACAATCCATCAAGGGTTTGGAAAATATAAGCAAATAAAACAAAATATTTGCTGAAAGCACTAACGCATATTTTAGATGACTGATATTGATCCCAAGGTCAAATGTGCTAGCGATTTTGTCGCAGGATGAAATGTGTTAGTTTCATAATGATTCATCCAAGGTATGAAGAAAAACTATAAAAAAAGTTTAGGAAATATATGCAAATGAAATAACTTTAGCCAAATGTTAACACAAAGGTTATATAATTGTGACCTGATTCCCAAGGTCAGAGATAGCGAACATGTATAATAAATTTTCTTAGCTTTATAATTATTTGTGACAGCTATGAGAAGAATCAATATATCAAGAGGCAAATAAAAAACTTTAAACCGATCCATAGCTGACATTTTCTGATAGTGACCTTGACCAGAAGTAATATCGACTGGCGATCATATAGTGTAATGTGTTATCTTACCTTCAGAATGATGCATGTCAAGGACGATATAAAGGGGGCGAAATGAACAACTTAAACCAAAATCAAAACAAACTTTTGAAGACCCCGTCGCCGTCGCAGCTTTCACATCTCCACCCCCACCACAAAAGACAAAGAGACTGTTATATCTCGCTTCCTACAACATCGGCTCACCTCGAAAAGCCCATATAGTCTGCTTGGAACTGTTCACTTTCATAAACATTGACCTAACTTTGAATTACATTAAGTTTTTCTTCAATTATTTTTAATCTGCAATTATATTCTAAATCTTTATGTTCAGGTCGTTGCTAAATTTCATTTGTTTTAAGTGGTTAAAAATCAAATTCAAATTTCTATCGCATGACTGAACCATTCTTAAAATTGTCTCTGCTGATAGATATACAATATCTTATATTAAAAAGAGTATTTATGTATGTATGTATGTATGTATGTATGTATGTATGTATGTATGTACACATCAGCATTATCATTGCTATTTATTACCAAGTAAGCTTAGGTATTCCCCAAAAGTCATACAAAACAGAGATAAAGCCAAATACCCCAACAGGCATACAGAGATAAAGGCAAATACCCCAACAGGCATACAGAGATAAAAGCAAATACCCCCAAAAGGCATAAAAACAGAGATAATGGCAAATACCCCAACACTAATACAACCAGAGATAAAGGCAAATACCCCAACAGGCATACAGAGATAAAGGCAAATACCCAAAATGCTACCATCGATCGAAATGTCTGTGTAATCATTTATACTCATTCAATGTAAATTCCTAAGGAATTTACTTGTTCTTTTCTGTTTCGATGGGAAACTGATCCCTAGACATCTTATTGACAAAAGCCTTTACTGGTTCTTTTACTTCGTAGCTTCTTGTCATTCACATGTGACTTAAGTGTCTTTACAGTGTTGCCGCTTTTGTTCATAGTAACATCGTATCTCTGGGTAACAGAATGCACCCTTCATCCTATACACCAATCCTTCAGGATTTGGATAAATTAGTTTTCTTTAGTGAAAATGATATGTACATAATGCCTTTAACAGCGAACAAATTTATTTCTAAATCCCATCCATACAGAATCACGTACTTTTGAAGAGTTTGGCGAGACAGATCAGCTCTAAAACCAGTGGTAGGGATTCGAAAGTTACTGACATCTACCTGTTTGATTCCGGTTGATTTTTTGTCCTATGCCTTTTGACAATAGTTGGGTCTCATCGGCCTATGAGAGACAAAAACGTGTCTTCACTGTAAAGGTTGTCACTTTGAGTTCATCCTTTTAGTATGCTATAATGTACTATGCTATTAAAATGAAAAACAATCAGATGAAAATTAATGTAACGGCATCCATGCATATAAACACGTATGGGTGGGAAAGTAAATGAACGAATAGATCGATTGATTAATGAGTAGATATAAGGATGATTGATGGAAATGATATCTAAATGTAATCGGCTTTTGCTCGTGCTGATTCACTTTTTTTAAAAAAAATTAATGAATATTGTCATGCACTAATCATTTTCGTAGAATTTATTGCTAATGCTTGTTATGTCCATAATAGGGCTTGTAAATGAGGACTATCCAAACGTACAACACAACGGAATAAACAGTTATGTATGACTGCTATCACAACCACGGTATTTCAGAATAGCCTGCCTACTTTCACTGTTATCACATCACGGCATATAGGAATTTGAAAATAGCCTGCCTACTTTCACTGTTATCACACCACGGCATATAGGTATTTGAAAATATCCTGCCTAGTTTCCCTGTTATCACACCACGGCATACAGGTATTTGAAAATAGCCTACCTACTTTCACTGTTACCACATCACGGCATATAGGTATTTGAAAACAGCCTGCCTAGTTTCACTGTTGCCACATCACGGCATATAGGTATTTGAAAATAGCCTGCCTACTTTCACTGTTATCACATCACGGCTTGTAGGTATTTCAGAATAACCTGCTTAGTTTCGCAGTTCCCTGTAAAAGACTGCCTTTCGACACTAATAATGCCACATGTGTTGGGCGTGTAGGAATTAAGCGAAAACTCAATAGTCAACCAAGTGTTAAGGCCTATTTAAAATACATGTTATATCAGCGCTATCGTAATAAAATTGTTTACAGTCTAATGAGCACGCATATTATAGGTCCAATATCCACTAAAAATAACCTTTATCGCAAGGCAGTGTTAGTGGGTGGAAAATAGTCATCCCAGAAATATACCGAGTTTTCTATCGTCGCATAAACAGTCAAATGGACAAGTAAAAAACGAAAGAATGAAAAAGAAATGCAAAAACGAATGATTTTGTAGGTGTTGTTGCTATTATAAATGATAGTGTTGAGAATAAAATAATCAAAATTCTCTCTCTCTCTCTCTCTCTCTCTCTCTCTCTCCAAATTAAAGAATATTATGTATCTTGATTCTGAATCTATTTGTTTGTATCGTTATCAGGGTGCGAGTGTGAACATCAAAGGTGAGCTTTCTGGCTAGAGTAGCAAGCGGTAGTAGTGAAGGATCTCTCTTCACTACTAGCGGTATATTCAACCGTACAAGTCCTTTTCAACTGCGATCACCACACACCGTGGTATATCGTCGCATAATACGCAGGCAGCGTATGGTCTCTGTTGTTCGCTCTGCTAATTAGGCCCAACAAACTGCATATGCACAGATCTGCCTGGTCATCATGCGGCTGCAAATCTGGGTCTTTACAGTTTGCAGGTCATTTCGACTTATTCGAGTGTACATAGGTCTGATAACATCTGTTACCACCAAACTCAGTCAACTGGTAGACCAAGACAACACGTGCGTTAGGTGTTCTCCTTCATCAACTAAAACAAGGTCCAAGTTCATGATGTCCCCAAACTATAACTTGATACTTGTCTTGTTCCAGATGAAAATGTCAAAATAATCTGGATTTAATACGAGTTGTGACAAACTTTCATTGAGAAGCAGATCAGAATGCCTTGCCCCGATCATACAGGTCTTTATTCAGATCTAAATGGCTTTATTGTGTACTGATCAGGTTGTAATCTCACCAGATAATGCTTGAACCCACAACGTCTTCACAAAGCATCAATGTTGAGGCAAACTACTCACCACTTTGTCTCAGACGAACGAAATTTGCTCTTCAGTATTTTCCTGAACTATCTACTAATCCATCAAATCTAACATACGATGTACTATTTAGGCCCAAATGTCAGACTTTGTACGCTCAGAAACTAAATTTAATTCTACATTTTTTTCTACAATTCTAACGTAGAAACTACAAAATTCAGAGTTTGAAATACTACCAACTTCCATATTCCAAAATTACCACATGGTTATCAAAACCCCATCAAAATAACATTACTTTTTGCCAAACTCATAAAGTCTGCAATAAATCTTCTCATTGTCAGTGTAAATTCAATGAAATCAAAGCATCATGGCGTGGCCATAGGGCTCTGTAAAAAGACGGTTCGAAAGACAGAGACAACGCTGTAACTGCCGTTGCAACGCTACATGGCACCATCTGGAGCAGGCTACCTGATAAAGTCTCCATTTTTATGCAGAAATTACATCCATAATCATATCTTTGAAGTACATTTAAACCTCTCAATATAAAATTTCATCTTCTTTTGGATTCCCATCACCACACTGAAAGCCTTTCCAAGTCCGATTTGATGTTGCTATATACTGACTAAAAATATTATTTAAAAATTGGCATGTTCTATACACTTAGCAGAACATGTAGAGTGAAACTCCTAGAAGAAGCTTCATAACATCAAAACCATCACTGGAGTGTGTCATCCTTCATGTAGAACAAATCGTATAGTTGAGGCGATACTTTGCCGATTACGTGTCAGACATACATAACTCATGCATACCTCCTGACAGACGAACCTCGACCAGAGTGCACGCGCTGCCAGAGTTCGTTACCAGTGGAAAACCTTGTCGAGTGCATCGACTTGCACACTCTGATACAAACGTTTCTGTATGAATTCGATTAGAACACTTTAAGATGATATATCACGAAATTTATCCTGGACTTTTTGAGGGAATTGGGTTTATACTTTTGACAATATATTTTAAGTTATATTTTTTTTTATCTCTATAATGTATTTTCTAGACATTTCACATAATTTTAGATTCTTTACCTTAGATGATTTATCACGTATTACTTAACGTTAACATTTATTTGAAAATATTTATGTTACTAACATTTTTGTGCAGTTCTTCATTTTGACATTTTAGATCTTAAGTTTTATTTGGCACTATATGTCCATTGGTATTCTGTGCCGTTAAGCACTACTAATACGTACTGCGCTTTTTTTCTGAACTCCCTGCTTCTGGATAGTACATTTACGTTTTAGTAACTATTTTCAGTGGATATTAATTGGTCATACATTTTTTATGGCAATTAATGTGAGCTATAATTTCTCATATTCTGACTGAAAGTTTAGTATAATCATGAAATATCGTTTTCAATCTTGCTTTTGGTAAGTTGCATTTATGTCCAAACCGTCTAGGAGTCAATTTACCATGTATTATACAATAAAGAGTGATGGCTTATGAATTTACAGTTTTGTTTTTGCAAATAATTCTAATTCAACGCTGAAGGGATTGTGATTCTCTCTGGTAGTCAAAATAGTGTCATCCAAAATGAGTGTTTGTAAGTCAGTCAAGAATTACTATGAAATGGTTTGCTGTCGTCGGTCAGTATCAGAACGTTTCTAACGCGTACTGAACTAAATGTCACAAGTGTCAGTCTTACAGTAAAGTCTGGACTTGAGATAATTGCTTGGTCAGAATATGAGAATATATATATATATATATATATATATATATATATATATATATATATATATATATATATATAAATCATGATGACGATGTTTACTAATCTGTGTCACGGTAAGGCTAAATATATTTAGCCTTATTTGTTGAATCCCTAAAACGAATTTAAATTTCAGTCAATCTGATGGTTAGATTTAGATTTAGGTTTAAATCGAGATTTAAATTACCAAACTGTTTTAAAGTTTTCTACATTCAATGAGAAGAGTTTTCATAATAATTCGATGCAATGTATATCATATAATATATTATAGTTACTATGATTCAAAATTTTTGCAAGCTGAGAATTCATTTCCTTTCATGGTTTCGTTTTCCGTAGTTCACAGTAAAATAAATTTTCTTTTGTATTTAAATTTATTAATATGACAATAACGATGAAGGTATTATATATTCTTCGAAGATCGGTTATGTTGTACGTGGGATTTTTAATTTGTGGGCTGTAGTACCAACGAAGTCAATGAAAATTAATAATCCACAACAATGGTATGTTCGTAATTAATTGTGAAAACTAGGGTCCATGCGCGATTTAAATGATAGCCTGTTGCACGTACTTCTAGTCATGGCCTCTATTTTTCACGAAAAATTATATACGACTGCGTGGACTTGGCACTGCAGGGATACAATGTACGCGTTCATATAGTTTTATTTTGGAAACCTTCTTGTTTGATCGGACAAAACTTGAATACTATTTATTTATTCAGCTTTCACCAATATCTTGTCAGGAAGTTAAAAATAACCAAAGAAATCACAGACCGCAATCGGGCTTTCCTCCACCTTAAGAGAGACATATTTACGGACAGACTCCTCGTGTTAAAAACGTTAGACTGACAGACTGACTCCTGGCGGTAAAATATACCCTTATCATGGTTAACCTGGAGTCAAAATTAGTATTGAAAATTGAAAGCGTCAGTTGCCGACAACGGCTAAAAGACACAACATGACCAAATTTTCATTCTCTATTCGATGTCCAGGGACGGATGGGGGGGGGGAGATCCGTGATTTCCGGACCACCACCACCCAGGCTAAAAAAACAGGTACACACACAAACGAGCAGTCACTTGTTACTTGAAATTTGACCATCGTTTCATTCTTGCGCACGTTTTTGGGTATTATGCATATTTTGAGTAAATAGACAGAGCTTTTGTTTTGGTGTCCTTTTAAGGAAAGTCAGGGTCTTCTGTAGCTTTGGAAACCCCCTCCCGTCACTTGACCTGATCTGGCCGTACTCTCTCTCTCTCTCTCTCTCTCTCTCTCTCTCTCTCTCTCTCTCTCTCTCTCTCTATATATATATATATATATATATATATATATAATTGGATTTAATTTAACTTAATTTCTTGAGTGTGCGTATGCTATTGTAGCGGAATACACACCCTCGGCTACACTACCTGGAATCTCGCTATCTCGGGTTCTTTAGGATAGGTCTTGTATTTGGAGTGATACCCCGCTGAATCTGTCTGAGGACTGGCGCTCCAGAGTGTGACAGATTTCTACCTCAGCGGGATATCGTCTTATTTCTGGTTTGTTGTCGCCGACTTGGTCGCAGAGCCGCCGACTGTGTCGCATACTTGGTCTGAGTCGCCGACTTGGTCGCAGGGTCGCCGACTGGGTCGCCGACTTGTCGCAGGGTCGCCGACTGGTTTTTCCATGGTCGCCGACTTGGTCACCGAGTTGCCGACTGGGTCGCAGGGTCGCCGACTTGTCGCAGGGTCGCAGACTGGTTTTATCCTGGTCGCCAACTTGGTCGCCGAGTCGTCGACTTGTCGCAGGGTCGCCGACTGGTCTTTTTCTGGTCGCCGACTTGATCGCAGAGTCGCTGACTGAGTCACAGAGTCGCTGACTCGGTCGCGGGATCGCTGACTGGGTCTTCCTCTGGTCACAGAATCGCCGACTATGTAGCAGAGTCGCCGGCTCGGTTGCAGGGTCACGTCGCAATCAAATCGAGATCGACAGATAGAAACGACAGTGCGAAATGATGAAAGAAGTGTTATCGTCAGTCAAAACGTGCATTACCACAAGATCTCTGCGTTTCTTGGACGCGCCTTGTAGCGCCGGTCTTTTGGTCGACGAAAGACCTTGCCCCTACTCATTTCCGATTCCCTGGCCTGACTCTCTCCTGTCCAACGAAATATGACCAAATGTGCTTGCTCTGGCGGGGTGGTTATACTGTTACACTTGCAAGGGACGTCTTCACACTATACTGCTTTCTAACATACCACCATAGCAGCCACAGTTGGTACGTATATATACCCAGGCGGAATCACGTGAACCAACAACTATGACGCTAGATGGCACTACAAACACCGCCAAACATTTAAAATCAGAAACATAAAATTTAACGAAACGAAAATGACATTAGCGAAATGAAAATTAAAATTCATGGGTTTTCAGGAGAAAGAAAAATAACTATATTACATTGTTTTTCTGTATCAAAATTATTTTATCCAAGGGAAAAATGCAACAGTTAAAATTCATTTCTTTTATGCATGTCTACTCTTTGGGTTGGTCCATTATTCGGTATTTTTGTATCATTCACCCTTCAGCTTGCAATCATTATTTTCTGTTGCTAGAGATATGTTGGTAAAAGAATAAATGTAAGATGCAAGGATTTTTGTTTTATATAAATGGTAATTTTGAACAAGAAATCACATTTTTTATAATACGTCCGTAGCTATGACGAAAGCTATGCAAGTCGGGATTGGGCAACAGGAAGTGCCTAGGAGTTCCCTTGTCAAGTCTGGATTGGGCAACATGAAGTGCTTATGAATCCTTACCAAGCAGATGACACAGAATACTGAATTTTGAACTCTTTATCTGTAGGTAGTACATTGATGAGCAAGATTGTTGCAACATTAGAATGTCTCTCATAACAGTATACACTCTTGCTTGTACAGATTTATATGCGTATATTTTAGGTACGTACTACAATGGTTTGTACAAAGAAAGATGACAAAATTTAAAGGTATTGTGACAGAAGTAACTTTGCAGTGTTTACTAGCATGCACAATACTCATCTAAATGTGTTGGATGTACACTGAATCACTTACTTAACTATATTAATTTGTCTGCACACAGCTTTCGCTGTCACAAAGTAAATCATTATTCAAAAGTTGAATTGCCAGTAATATGTTTGTCTGTAGTTATATTTGCACGTGTCAAGGCTATGTTTGGCTGTAATTGTACCTGCTCTCTTCATAACCATTAACTTTTGACTCAAATAAAAGAGTTGCAAACACTAAACACTAAACAACTGCAGAATTATGCAAGATCAATAAATTCCGGACACGTCGTTTTACGCAGTTTTTCACTATTGATCACCAATTTCCCTCACCCATTCAGGCTTTATAAAGAGACTGCAATCGATTTGTTTAACCACTAGATGTTGGTCTTTGCTGAGTTGCAAGGAAATCACTTAGTACGCAGCAGAAAGGTATGTTACAGTATATATTATTTTAGTACTACTTTTTATATTCAAGCGTTGATAAAACGTTGTAACAATGATAGGCAAAATTTATCGTCGGTATATTTGTCCATGATTCTATTTAACAATCCTTATTTTTAAAGAATATAACGTTCTCACTTTCTAGAGTTATCACGGCACGACATAAATATCCTACAACAGTGTAACGTAACGCACATTAACGCTAAAAAGAATGTCAATGTTTATTACGAAGTGCAGACTGAAAAAAAAAACCATGTTATCAACTCAATCACAAAACAAAAGTATTCACTGTAAATCAAACTTATCAAGTTCATTTAATAATAACCATATGCTTCTCCCTAAACTCAGATATACGGAATCCTTATTATTCATCTAGTTCATAAATTTGATACAAAATTATCACTTATGTAAGATACCCTGTTTATTGCATACCCATTTAATGTTTACAAGAATAATTGTCGTTTGAGATGAATTAAACGTCTACATTTCCGTATCGCACATCCGTACTGAAACTGTTCAGGTGTTCTCACTGTCGTTCGCGTGTCGATACTTTCATATGTACCAAGTCGAACGTTTATAAATCCCAAATTCCACCCATATATCTAAAATATATTTGGAAAGCGTACAAGAGTAGAAATCTAACAAATATTAATCTGCCGTCGACTTTAGTTCTGTGTTGTGGGAAATAGCTCGTCTGATCTAGCACATGAATACGTTTCTGTCTGGTGGCTCCGATCTACCCCTTAAACAAAAGTAACTTTATTCTTTCCTCAGACTCAGAACAAAACAAATATATATTGTATTCATCAAGATGTTATCATAACAGAAGTTCAAAATGCACCATAGATCTGTGTAACAATGTTATTATTCAAAGTATGTCTTATCTGAAGTGACGACACAACACACAGAATTGATGTTAATCATGGCCTGAAGAAAATACTAGAATAAATAACACTGTTATGTTGTTGCTTTACAACTGCGTGCTTAAATAACCGTAGAAATAATATCGACATTGGAAAGTGCATTAAAAATTAAATATAACATACAAACTTTTATAAATGTCCTCTTACATAGTTAGATCTTATTTCAGAAAAAAAAATCGTTCCAAATGCTTTAACCAACTCACATTCCCAAAATTTTTAAATCTTTCCTACCAAAAGGAAACTAAAGACTTTCTATTATTTTGTTATGCTTCTATTAAATTCTATAAATAATTTAGGAGTTTGTCGGATTCTAAACTTTTTAACAACGAATTGTCAGGTTTTTTGCGGGGTTGTTTGATTTTTTTTTTTCAAACACAAGTAAAATTTGTAATTGATGCGTTAAACATGATATCGTCACAATTTTAGAACAATCCACTAGTGACAGATCCATCTAGTTTTCAAAAAGGACTGTAAACCCAAATTATGAAATAAATCCCGACATAAACACAATATTGAACATAAAACATTAGATAGTAAGAAGATATTGATAGTTAATGTGCACAAAATATCTTATCTATTTTATAGAATTAGTACATCACTGGGCGGATAAACTATCATACAATCAAAAGAAAGACTGATTTGTTACAAACTTTCAAACTTTTAACGCAAACAATGTTTAGCGGTTATCTTGGTCTGCAGATGTGGGCTGGATAACGAGCCAGTTATTTCAAATCTTAACAAAGTGCATCTCAATTTTCCTTTCTTGCTTTTATGAGATTCTAAAACTAGTACTGAATACGTTTGGTTTATACAATGATTTATCAACCCTTGGAAAAGTGATGTTATTTTGAAGAGGATATTATTTGTTTCTGGGATCTATAAATCTATAAATCCACATATCAACTGAAATCAAATGCGAATAGATTTTTATTCGTGATTTGTATTCGTGATTTCTTATTTTATTACGGTTTTTATCTAATTTAGTTTTAAGAAGACACAATATGAAGTGTTACTGTTTATTTTTATAAAAACAGGAAAACAGTCTTAAGCAAAAAGAGACATAAATATGAATTTATTTATTGGAATCATACCTCTAAAACACATGTGGATAAAAGAGGTAGTAAATGTTACCACACAATTTTTATTCTTCTTCACAGTTAATTGTGGTGCCTAAATTCTTTCATTTAAAATCAAAGAAGGAACTGACAAAAGGATCAGCGTTTGCACCAACAAAACAATGGAAGGACAGAAGGAATTGTTTTCTCGTTAATGATCATTGACACGTGATGCATTTTCAAGCATGGCTGCGTATTTTGAACAGAATCTTACAATTACCTTCGCGCGCACATGTGAGAGTGAATTTAACTTTTTATTTGAGAATACATCTTATGTAGATTTGACTGATAAGTCCCAGATACCACAATACTATCAGTAAGTAATATAATGTACTTGAATTCAACCCCATTATTCCTTTGAGTAATGTCACGTCGTGAAACAAAGATTATTAGAAAAGGAAGCCGTGCGCATATTTTGTCATGTACTGGTAACAGACCGTGAAGAACCTAATGGCTTATATATTTTCCAGATTTAGAATTTTATTCCTTATATCGATAATGGTCGATGCAATGCTGGACGTACATTTTATATATTATATCGATAACGGCCGATGCGATGCGAAACGCAAATTTTATATCTTTTGAATAAAAACATGAATAATGCGATATGTAAGATATTTACTACATGATATAAATAATTAGAATTTCGAGATGTGGTTCGTATAATTGTTATACATGTAAACTATATTAATGAAGGTGCGTATTATGTTTGATTAAAAAAATTGTAACTGTATATGAATAATTGCCTTTAAGAACAAAGATGTAAAATTAGATACGTTATATTATTGGTGGCAATACGTGATACGAAAGCTGGACTGATACGGCAATAGGTAAGCTAAATGATAAATTGAACAGCGTATCGAATAATAGCCTCTATTTTTCTTCCAGTGGTTATTTTTATAAACATGACATATTAGTATACTTTCATTTCACAGCATTAATCTAGTCACGTATTCTCCTATTTTATAAAAAGCGTCAGGCAAAATGATCAAATTCGTTCATGCAATAATAAAAACAGCAGACCAGGCTCGATTACTGTGTCTTTTTCTGTCTCTTTCCCTGACCACAAATCAGCATAAAACGCAACAATCATGACTACAATATCCCATTGCTATACTGAATAGAGAAAATAAATGCTGTCTGGTGCCGGCCTATGTCCACTGTCTTTATTGTAATTACGTTTGTCTTGATACAGAACTAGAGATGGGAAGTAGCTAAAGAAATTTAGCTGTGCTTCTTGGCAATAACGGATGCGCAACAATATTAAACTTTGCGCGGATTCCTGAGTCAATAAAAATATTAAACTTTGCACAGCCTCCTGAAACAACAAGAAAGACTGTAAATGTATACAATTACTCGTTAAAAAAGGAATGACAATTCTGCGCACATTTATTCAATAATGTGAAGTAATTTTTTTTTGTCTCTTTTGACGCGAAAGAAAACAACTATCGGAAAGGAGAGAATGGAATCATCCAACAAAAGCTTTAAACTGCATTTTCTCCATATATTACCAATTAACTGAAATCAATACTGTGTTCTACGCCGGTATTAACCTCAGTCATGTTAGTCTCATTTCAAATTCTGTCCGTATTATCTAATAAGGTTCTTCTTCGTCACCAGGAACTGCATTTAGGTTATTATTAGCAGTGTCTGAAAGTATCAAGTCAAGGTTAAGCAGGTTTCCTCCCAATTTTGAATATATATATATATATATATATATATATATATATATATATATATATATATATATATATATATATATATATATATACCACATACATTAAAAATAACATGGTTTTTAAAGTGTTGGTATAAAGCAATTTGATATACCAATACTATTGGCATATCAAATTGTGATCCGCCCATGGCACAATAATACGCATATATAAATATTCTCGCGACCGTGTGCAGTTGATTCTAGATCTATGATGAACTTCCACACATTAATCATTAGTGACGAATGACAATAACAATAATAAGTACTAATAATCCCCGTTTTCTAAATGAATTTAATATGGTATACATTTTCATTGCAATCCTTTCTGCTTTCTGCTCCCCCCTCCCCTCTCACGTATAACGGACAAACTACGCAGAGGTGTGGAATAAGAGAGAAAAGAAATTTGGGCCGAATTAAAACCTTGAAATAGAAATTATACCAAGTAACCTACAAGCATATGGTTCGTCGTAACGATATGTGTGAACTTTCCTTGGGATTTATCTATAGTGTTTATCAATAATACAAAGTAGGAAATTATGTCGACATTATACGGTCAATTTCTCGGTTACGTGGTACACATAATGTGATGCATTTAATGTTTTGTTGTTGTTGTTGTTTCTTGAACATATTATAGTGGTCTAAAAATCGATTATTATTATTAATTAAATATGAAAATGTCCAAAGGCCTCTCTCTCTCTCTCTCTCTCTCTCTCTCTCTGGACCATCGTAACAAGATACGGGCTAAAATCTATGAAATGACCAGCGTGGAGGATTTTCGTTTGTGCCATCCCACGATGTCTCTGGACTTATGAATTATAGTAAAAGTTAAGTCAAACTGATCAAAGGATGAGAGAGAGAGAGAGAGAGAGAGAGAGAGAGAGAGAGAGAGGGAGAGAGAGTGTCAAAGGATGAGAGAGAGAGAGTTGTATGGTACTGTTACTAAAGCAGAATAATGACTTAGATCAATTGTAAATATATTAAAATACTTTAATTACCTCTTGTTGGTTCGTCATTTTGCTTAGTCTCTATTCCACATTAATTTCCATGAACCGGTACGTGAATGGCTAAGCGGTCGTGTGAATGGCGTAGCTAACCAAGTGTTTGTAGTGCCCTACTTTCATCATTAAAACCATCTTTCAGGTTTAGATCATAAGTGTGTATTATATTGATTTAATCAATGTGAAGAAATATAGAATCTTACAAAAGAAAACAATCAACGTATCATTATGCAAAGGTAATTGTGAATAGCCACAAAAGACATAAAACTACATTTGTAGCGGACACACTCGGGAATGTGAGGAGTTCATTCACTCGTTCAATACACAGCTGCCTGTAGTAAATCTTAACTCCGTTCAAAGGGCAAATGTATGTGTTTGCATGTGATATAAATAAAATATATGTATAGTATGTACGCTGTATCAATGATATACCATTCGTTTATAAATTTTTAATTAAAAGGAAACTCGGCAAGCCTCGTTTCCTTTTAATAAAAAATTATACATCTCATGGTATATCATTGATACAGCGTACATACTATACATATATTCTATGTATGTATGTATGTATGTATGTATGTATGTATGTATGTATGTATCCACACTCCTGATGTAGATGGTACCAAAATCATATAAACTTGATCCAATTTAGACATCAATATTGCTATTACTAACTGATGTTATTAATACCTGACAACTGCCATTGTAAAGCAGCTGATGAAGAAACCGACGCTTTACCATAATGATTTAAAGAACTACCGTCCTGTTTCTAACCCAATACTCGTGTCAGAAATCTCAAAACAAGTTGTTCTGCCACAACTTGTATCTCATCGAATTTAAAATAGTTTTTTTTTTATCAATGCACAGACTGATTATCTCCCTCGCCACAGTACAGAATCTGCCCTTCATAAAATAGCTAAAGACCTTCTCTCTGCTTAGTTAAAAGAGTGCAATCCTCACTCTCTTTGACGTATCCACAGCATCTGACACAATAGAAAATGACTTTACTGTCGCCAGCATGTATCTGACATTTATGGCACAGCCTAACTATGGTTCCAGTGATACTTAGTAGAGATAACACAAACTGTGCCTGTAAATGGCAACCATTCTAGCCCAATCTATGTATGTTTCAGTTTTCCACAGGGTTCGATTCATGGACTTGTTCTATTCATTTTATGTATTCATCTCCTCTGAAGTATCGTCGATCATCATCCGGTGTTTTACCAGTTGTACGCAGATAACACTCAAATATACAAATCTAGTCGCCCAAATGAAGTTGTTGCTACTATCCACGGCGTAGAGAAATGCATTTCCATAGGTGAAGTCATGGATGACATGTAACAAGCTGCAAATGAATTATGATAAAACTGAAGCCATTTTGATTACCACAAAACGATGTTCTCGTTCCAGTCCTTCACCTCAGACAATGAGTATCAGAAACACCAACAATCAATTCGCACAATCAGTACGAAACCTAGGCGTCGCTCCCGACAGCGTTCTCTCATCTCACCAACATGTCATCAACATATGCAAGACTGCATACCTAGAGTTAAGAAGCACGAGCTACATTCACAATTTTCTTTCTGTTGATGCCACTAAAACTCGTGTGTGTTCCTTGAACTTTCTAGGCTTGACTATTATAATTTGCCTGTATATTGGTTCATCGCAATACCTACTACATGAACTTTAAAAGTTACAAGCACTCCTGCTCGAATCATCTTTAGATTAAATCTCACCTATTTCAACTTTAAGAACAGACTTAAAGACATAATAATGTTTCTTTACCTTAAATATTTACAGCATGTTTTCTGTTTTCTAATTTCATGGTGTTTGTTTTTATTTTTGTAATCATATCATTATATATGTTTTTTAAGTGTTGTCAAATGCTGTAAAGCTCTTAGAGCTTCTAAAGTTTAGGCGCTATATAAAGTCCTCATTATTATTATTATTATTATTATTATTATTATTAGTATTATCAAGATCTGAACACCCCTTCCTGCTTGCATTGTAATCTCTACCGGCCACTTATTCGCTCCAGAATCAAACACAGAATATAAGTAACAAAAGAGAGTGAAAAGCAACAACCTTTGTTACATTCAACAAATAATTCATGTCCCTAGCACGCAAAGCGAAAATAATAATGAGAACTTATGGTATTGCGAATTAAATCCCAAAATAATCATAGAATTACAGACCTAATAATTTGAAGTTCTGAATAAATTTTAGTAGAAATCCAAATTAAGTCTAACGCTGAAGGGTTGATGTTTCTGTGATGACCTGAATGGTGCTGATGTGCCAACATTATTTTTTTGAAACACAGTAATATAATTCCTGGTGTGAAATCACTATAAATCCCAGTGAATGTCTCTGTCCAAGAATACTATTTTTTGATGAGCACTCTGTATTTCCAGAGAAAATTAATATGAATTTGAACAATTTGAAGAAATAAATTCCAGCCCAAATGAGTACTAAACACAACAATAATACAAACTGATTCTGCTAGACTTTAAGCACGAATGAATAATCTTTCGAGTGACAAAATTATATAGTCCCCTACTTGACCGCAGTTCACAATCAACAATTTCTAAAAACAACAGTTACCTAATGGAAAACAACCTTCTAGAAAGTTCTTATTGTTTACAAAATGAAATGTTAGTTATTAGTAGAAAGTCGGTTATTAAAATTGTAATATATAACCTGGACAACGTCAGGTACACAACGTACATTGTAGAAGATACCAATAATCTAAACCCAGACACAAATAAACATATTTACTGCTGTTGATAATGATCCTGATAATAAACCCATACTCATGGAGAATATTTAAACTATGCATTAGTTGTTTACAGAATAAAGTAAAACAATCAATAATTTAGGTGAAGTAGAAAATAAACGTGATTTTTGAACAAGGTTAAGTCCAACATACAATGTTACATTACAAATTTGCATATACTGAAACAAAAAAAAAAAAAGAAAAAAAGAATAACTAATAAACAATTCAAATTAAATATACTTAACAGCTTCTAATCCAAAATACCTATCTGACCTCACACACATATATAAACCACATATAGACACATACGCTTCTCTTCTGACACTCGTATTCTCAATATTCCAAGTATCAATGCCAAGTACTACAGATAACGTTCTTGTGCCAGCTGCCTCTTGAACTTAATCACCATGACAAAGTGATCTTAAAACGCACGTATTTAGACTGCAAAAACAGAATTAAAACTTAACAATGTTTCCGTATTTTCAGCATGCTTTCGTTTGTAGGTTTGAAGGTATTATATATATATATATATATATATATATATATATATATATATATATATATATATATATATATATATATATATATATATATATATATATATATATATATATATATATATATATATATATATATAATGTGTGTTTCCTTATGTGGTATCTAGTACTATCAAACGCTTAGGACTTTTAAAGATTAAGCGTTGTATTAAATCCTCCTCTCATTATTATATAAACATGTGTGTGTGTGCTTTTATGCGTGTGTGCTTATATGCGTGTGTGTGTGTGACCTTAATAGAGGACAGGCCAGATATTTGTCATATACATTGAAGTATATTATGATATTAATAATCTGGATAAAATGAGTACACGGCTAGAATTGTAATTATTAAACCTTGTCTTAACTTTTACCTTTGAGAAAATTCTGTTTTAAATCATGAAGACACTGGTTCTTTTGCATGTAGTGAATGGGTGTTTGGCCACAAATGGTGGAGCTAGCTGGTTCTTTATCTATCTCGCACATTCTATACGCCTATAGAGATCAGTTCTAACGAAGCAGGAGTTATGCCTAACAATTCATGTTCACATAAGCCTCGTCGATTGTGATTAGAGATACAGTGTTAGGAAAATAGACGAATTTTTCGGCACGGCATTAACATGATTTATAAAACATTAGTAAATGTATAGATGAAAACTTATTTAATATGCCAGATTTTACTTCCTTTGTACATCATATCTAACTCAGAGAAACCTCTGAAATAAATATAGCTACACCATGTTAGATATTGATCTGGATGATTTTAGTGTCTGAACACCTACATAAGAATCGTATGAATCATATATTCAATCAATTTTCATTACAACTTTGACAAAATTATTCTTCTTCATAACAACTGTGATATTTATGCTATGTGAGTCTTTTTTAAAATTAAATGTTGCATGAGAATCCTAAATAATTTACATTATGCATTAATTCTACTGTAGCACGGAAATGTTATTTGATGCAACAAGAATGCTTAATGCCTAACAACTTAAGCAAAAGCAGTGAAGAACACGCATTCTGACTTTCTGCACGGAGCGGTTACTCACTCATGTCATACTGGGCACATAAAATTCGCAAATACATTAAACAAAACAAGGATTTTCGATTAAAGAAAGAAAATTTTTACTGCATAAATTTCAAAGAAAATATGAACAGTACAGCCATATGATAACAAACTCAATTATATAATGTGATATAATCTTGCCAGGAGGACATTAAAATTGCAACAAACCTGGGTTTGTATAAAATAATCATTGCCTTGAAATGAGATGCAGGCACAACCACGTATTTTATGTTCGACATAAACAAAATAAATTGTCAATACTAGTAAATGAATTTTACTGTAAACATCATCAATAAATGCATACAACTCTGATTTCATTTCTCTTGGCAAAAGTCCAAATCTATGTTTGTATGTTTGATCAGGCAGGAATTATGCTGACTTTACCTTTCGCTACTTCTATTTAAAAAATGGTCCTACCTTTAAGTACGTATATGCTGGGGATGGGCTGGGGTCAAGGCAGTTGGGGATGGGGAATATGCAATTATGACAGTAGTAACAAGTCATAATTTCACACTTGTTTTCAACAGTGTATCGACAATGATTATTATACTATTATGACCACGTCAACGGTAAACATCTGAAAGTATCTAGTTTATTTGCAACTAAACTTTTATTCACATTCAGCCGTAAAGCAATGAAATAATCCCTTTTCATATTCATTTGCACTATGGTAGAGTTGCCTCACGTGTTTCACAAGATGAAGATTGGCAAAGTTATCACACACGTTTCACAAGATGCGGATCGGCAAAGTTATCAGACATGTTTCACAAAATGCACATTGGCAAAGTTATCACACTTGTTTCACAAGAGGGTACATTGGCAAAGTTATCACACGTTTCACAAGATGCGCATTGGCAAAGTTGTCACATATTTCAAAAGGTGCACATTGGCAAACGTTGACACATATTTTACAAGATACACATACGTGAAAAGAACTTTAAAGTTTAATACATGTTCAAACTTAGTCCATAACTTATGCAAATCATGAAATTTATTTTCTTATGCAAACGTGTTATTCATTTATATCAGCTATCACCGGGCGATCTTTGTCTTTCACATTTTCCACTTACGTTAAAGAAACATAAATTTAACGAACGTACATTCAACTATTTGTTTAACATATATGTGAACTTGTATATGTCAGATATTTAAGAACGCTAACATGGTGAAACGATCCTGATTCTATACGCGAGGATCGTAAAAGTTAAAAATTGTCATATATTATTATGGTAGAAAATGTATTTTGGACAGATTTTGTCATCCGTTATTTCATGTTGGTGGAGTTCGTGCTAAAAGAAACGTTCACTGAATGAATGGAACCTGGGTGGCAAAAAAAGGCACGCATGAAACTATTAATTAGAATTCGTTAAAGGTGCCTAATTTCATAACGCATTTAAAACATTTCCTTGCATTCGCTTATTCTAATTCATTCTTCATATTTTATTTTCAATCGTCTTGGAATTGTTGATTAATCAAAAAGGGCCAAGATAAAATCATTGAGACGGATCCCAATATCTTTCTCTCTATTTGTCTGTGCCTCTGTCTTCTGTCTCGCACACACGCGTACATTTTGGGACACGTTCATGCAGGTTAGTTTATTAAGTACTTTCTTATTTGTTGGGGGGGGGGTGGCTTGGCGGGGGAGGGGGAATAACATACCATAGTAAATGTGTTCAGTTATTTTCATTGATTTAGTGGTAAATTCATTCTATAGCAATATTTGTATTTTTAAAACTCATCGCATAGGATCAACCGTATTATGAACTAGTCATTATAAATGCTTATATTTAAGCATAACTTTTGAATCGTGCCTGTGGCATCACATTGGTTTCGAATTCTTACATTTTGCAGACGGATATAAACATTTACTGCTCAGTACAAACAGGCATATATTGGATTTCTTCACTGATCTCTGTTAACACCAGACAGCATTAATGGGCTTTTAATGCAAAAGTTGTCATAAAAGCGTGTATACATATTACATGGGGAAACTACATTCAATGGAAATATTCGATCGTGCACTATTGACTGTTGTTTGAAAGAAACATTATGCCATACTATCTCTGTACGGTCTTTTATACGCTATCATCCATGAAACCAATACAATATAATCTGTCTAAACGGTCAATTTTTAAGCACTTTAAGCGAAACAGGGATCAAAGGGTACGATTCCAATAGC